>PVIR01030740.1:0-20013 GCA_004026965.1 Petromus typicus | reverse complement strand
GATGCAAAAATCCTCAAGAAGATACCAGCAAACAGAATACAGAGGATAATCAAGAAGATTATGTACCCTGACCAAGTTGGATTCATCCCAGGGAGTTAAGGATGTGATAAAACGGCATGGTACCAGAAAAGAAACAGAACCAAGGCTCAATGGAACAGACTAAAAATGCAGAAAATACTCCAGACATACTAAGCCACCTCAGCTCTGACAAAGGACCCAAACACCCTCAGTGGAGGAAAGATAGCCTCTTTAATAAAGGGTGCTGGAAAAAACTAGATTTTACCTTGCCAAAGATTAAAGCTAGATCATGTCTTCCATCATTCACCAAACTAAAATAAAAATGGATTAGAGACCTAAATATTAAAATAGAAACACTTAACCTGCTGGAAGATAAATTAGGTAGAACTCTTAGAGACACTGGCATAGGGAAAGACTTTATGAACAAAACCTCAGCAACATGAGACTTAGCAGAAAGAATCACCTGAGTCTCAACTTATTAAAAAGCTCCTTCATGGGCTGGGGAGTTAGCTCAGTGGTTCTGGCACCTGGCTTGCAAGCACAAGGACCCAGGTTTGATCCCTGGTAACCACATACCGTACTGGGCATGGAGACTCACGCCCAGCAGCAACCAGTACCACATACCACAGTGCTGGGTGTGGTGGGTCATGCCTGTAATCCCAGCACTTGGGAGGCAGAGGCAGGAGGATTGCTGTGATGTGAGTTGGAGGCTGAGCTCAGGGCCAGCCTGAACCACAAAGAGAGACCCTGTCTCAAAAACCTAAAAAAAAAAAAAAAAAAAAAAAAAAAAAAAAAAAAAAAAAAAAAAAAAAAAAAAAAAAAAAAAAAAAAAAAAAAAAAAAAAAAAAAAAAAAAAAAAAAAAAAAAAAAAAAAAAAAAAAAAAAAAAAAAAAAAAAAAAAAAAAAAAACAGCCTACAAGTGGGAAAAAGTTTTACTAGTTGTTCCTAAGACAAAGGACTACTATCTAGAATATTTTAAGAACTTAAAAAATTAAGCTCTCTCAAATTTAAAGACCCATTCCAAAAATGGGCACCTGGAATGCACAGACATTTTTCAGATGAAGAAGTAAGGGCAGTGAAGAAACATACAAAAAAATGCTCAACATCACTGGTCATTCAAGAAATGCAGATGAAAACAACACTGAGATTCTACCTAACTCCATAAAGAATGGCTACTATTAAGAAATCAGCCAACAACAAATGCTGGCAGGGCTTCAGGGAGAAAGGAATGCTTCTCCGCTCTTGGTGGGAATGTAGGCTGGTGTAACCATTTTGGAAATCAGTGTGGAGATTCCTTCAAAAAGCTAGGATTAAAGGTCCCATTTGACCCTGCTATTTCCCTACTAGGTATATACACAAAATAATTAAAAGAATCATACCATAGTGACATATATGCACCCATGTTTATAACAGCTCAATTTGTAGTAGCTAAATCTTGGAAACAGCTGAAATGCCCATCAACTAGAGACCTGATAAAGAAGATGTAGTTTTTCTATAAAATGGAGTATTACTCAGCCATAAACAATGAGAAATTTGAGTTAATTATACTCCAGTCAAGGTACCTTGAGGACATACTCATAAGTGAAATCAGTAAGGCATAGATGTGTAAATACCAAATTGTTTCTCTAGTATGAGAAGCTAAAGGTGTAAATGAGGTCCAGAATGTGTGATAGGTATTGTAAAATAGGAAGAAAATGTTCAAAGGGAAAAGGGAAGAGGGGTAGGGGAAAATAAAGAAAGGAAAGAAAATATTTAATAGTAAAACAAAAAAAATGGAAACAAAGCTCATGTATATAGGGAGTTGTGGCTGGTGAGGGTAGACAGGGGAAAGGGAAAAAATGAGAATCAAGCTATGTCGTGTACAGGTACACATTTTAAATGTTGAATGCGATCATAATGTATATGTAAAATGTACCAATAAACTCGACTAAAAAACAAAATAAATATGTGAATCATATCTCAAGCAACTCAAGGGGGAAATCTTCTGCAAGGGAAAAGTGAGAATGATTGGTCTTTGACTCAACCCATCTGTGGAACAGATTCCTAAAAAAGTAGCTTGAAAGACGTGTCCCAAAGCAAACCCAAAGGGAAGTGAGGAATCTCTTCAGTGGAGATAACAAAATCCATTAAGGGGAGATACTTACATAAGCATTTCGAAATGACAACAATTTTTCATGACAATATTGAAATCTAACAAACAGTGTGCCCCAAGTGTCTGGGGGAATCAATAGCAAGATTGCTTATCATGCAGAAAGTACCCTAGACACACGCATCTGCTGGCTAAAAAATCCAGCTCTTTTATTACAGCTGATTTGGAAAGAGCAGACAGACCCTGTGAGGGGTGGAAATAGAAGTTTAATCAAACCAAGTGCCAGCTGCCCTTTCTGAGCCATCTCCACTTGAGGTATATTCATTTCTAGCTCCTTCCTTTTTGTTCCCAAGGTCCCATTCAAGGTAATAAATCTTAGGCAAAAACCAACCAACAACAGCAGCAAAACAGCCTGACCACATCCAGGAAGAAGACTCTGGGGTCCAGCGTTAGCTGTAGTATCATCCTTTCAGGAGGAAAACCAGAAAACCAGGGAACCACAAGGGCCATTCTCTGCTCGACAGGATAAGAAGGGTCAAAGTTTCTTAGCTTTGAAAAGCAGAAAGAAAATTATTGTGTTTTGTCCACAGACTTGAGGGGAGAGTGAATAAAGCTTCCGGAGATGACAGAGCTGTAAGAGTACGAACGATTAGGTGTCACTGAGGAAGATAACTGCTGTGGAAAAATATAATAGGTCCATGTTTATTCTGAATGCTGTGGGGTGTGTTTGTTAGAGTGTTTTGCTGTTGGTATGCAGCTGTATTCATCTAACCTCTTTATTTCACTCCATTCTTACTCAGTAGTGTAAACTGGGTGCTGTACTCGTGCTCTGGCACATGAGTGTTCAGTAAAGTTTGGTTGGAAGAACACCACAGAATTATAGAAGCTATCCCGAAGGCAAATGGCAACCCAGGGCAGGTGGAAGGCAGTGCCCAGGCAGCTGTGATGCCCTCTGGATAGGTCCTGGGCAAGGGGAGGGTGCCCTTTCCCATAGCAACTCTATCACACAGGCCAGGGGTGCCGATCAGTTTTGTTCGGCTCTGTCTTGTTTTAGCAAGACCTGGAGCATGACTCTGGGGGCTTACAGCCTTGTTAGGTTTCATCCAGGTCCTAGGTCTTCTTAACTGCTTTCTTCTCTCTTTTTACTTTAAAGATGTAGAAAATGGATGCAGAAGCTAGGGTTAGCTGGGCCCTGCTAGTCCTTTATCTTTCTGCTCTCCTTGGTGTTTTGAGTACACTGAGGTTTATCACTGTGTGTGCATGTGGGAGGGAAGAAGGGAAGGAGGGAGACAGGAAGGGGAAAAGAGGCCGAGATGGAGAGAGGAGGAGGGAAAGAGAGCTAGAGAGAAAGACCGCTGAGACTGTGGCTAGCAGACGGAGAATAATCCTTCTATGCTGTAAACCTTTTTGTTTGCAAAGAGCACTTTCCAAGGGAACCCCATACCTTGGATAACTTGGTAAAATGTTCATTTTTAATTAGTTCCTACTTTCTTCATATTGTAGCAATTAATTCCAGTTCCTAACTTTCGTTTCTATAAATAAGGCATTTAACAGAATTGTAGGGTATTTATATCCTCGGTACCTTCTGTTCTATCTTGCAAGAGCACATTATTCCAGGAGATGCCTGTGCTGTGACCTTACTCCAGAAGGTACAAAAAGAGGCAATTTTCCTACTTATGGCCGCGTGAAAGTGGAATATCTACCTTGAAGACAGGAAGGCCAAATGTGGCAGAGAAGAAAGGAGGGGGGCCAGAAGGAGGGGCCGAGGTGTGCGGCCCCTGTCCTTGGTCCTGAACACTGACGTCATCATACCGGGGACGGGAAGCATCTACATAACCAGAGACGCTGGTGTCTCTTGTTCAGTTTCTTCCAGAAATCTCAAGAGAGGGAAGAGAAAACAGAGGTCGCAGAGAATGGGAGAGGGTGTCCATGGGATGTGGCTACAGAGTGGGAAAACTATACTTTTATTATTTACTCGTAGATTTTATGGGGAAGAAAGTTTATAATTTCCCTTTTAAAACTTTATTTTTAGGGGAAAAGAAGCATTTCTGCACTGCTATTGAAACCACCTGACTGTGGCTTATGCTTTTCCAGGTGGCTGATGCTGTATCATATCTGACTAACCTCATGTACATCTGACAGTCAGAAGTTTCTGTTGTAGTTCAGGGAGGTGGTGAGAACGCCACACGCCCTGTGCCCTCCTCGGTCCCTTCTGAGCTCCATCAGCCGGACACATTGACAGTCCCTAGAGTGTGCTGTGCCCTGAGCATGAGACAGTCGACCACCATCAATACTGGCTTATGCTAAGGATTCACTTACCACCCCAGTCGAACTGCCCACCTGCTCTCAAGTCGGCGTCCTGTGCTCCCCTGTGTACCTGAACGCTTCCCACCTCAGTGCTCAGAAGCATTTTTCATCTCACCACAATTCAGCCTACAATCTCCTGGCCTTGAAAAGGGCTCTGTACAGAGGAAAGAAACCGAGAATAGCATTTGGAAGTCTCCTGCCACAGCCGACAACGTGAGGAGGTTTCTAAGGACTGCGTCTTTTCAGATGGAAACCAAACGCAAGGTGTTTTCCATCCTGGAAGACCTGTGTCCACCTTGACTTTCCTGTGCGAAGAGGTGGAAGAAGTCTATGCATATCTATTCTATAATATACAGGCAAATTATTTTGCAGCTGCATTTATTCCTGATTAATTGAGAAAATTATTCCATTTAGCCAAGAGTAAAACCTCTGAGATTTTTCTTCTCATTTCTTTGCATGTCTAGGGAAAGAGACAACAGTAAACAATCATGCCCTATTTCATTGCTAGTTAAGTGAATTATCATAATAATAATTGCTAGTAAAAACATCTGGTTTTCGCACAACTCAACACAAGGACTTCTCAGTACAAAATTTGACCTTTTCCCTGCTTTGTAGACCTTTGTCCAGTGAACAGCATACTATGTGGGCATCTGCTTTTGGAAGCTGGTGCTTTTTTGAAATTTAAATGAATATCCTTTAAATCATGTTTGTTATTTTTGTTATGCACAATACTTTTTTCTGCATCATTATCGCCAGCTTCATTTTCTATGGAAACCATTTGCATGAAAACAATTTGGTTCCTTCCATCTGTTCTGGCTGCTTCTCCTGGTGTGACCACCTGAGATGGCCGGGCAGGTGTCGGGGCAGTGGCTGAGGGGCACGGCCGCCTGAGGTGCGATGCTCTGGATTTGGGTGTGGCGGTGGACAAGCTCTTGTCAGATTGAAGGTTTGTTTATAGGCTGTTTCCTGAGGTTTGAGCAAAGCTAAGTTCATCCAAGGAAAGCTTTAAGACAAAGAACCATGACGTCCACTTCACAGACCTGCTCGTGATGGCTGTGAGTATGGAGACTTTTGGATCACAGCCTAGACCTACTGCCTTAGGATTTCTGCAACAACACTTGTGGCCCTCCCAAGTCACCCAGAAGCCCACTATATTTGGAGAACTGCTAGATGAGAGAATATGAATATTTTATCCAGGCAAATAACATTAACCCCAAGGTTTGGCCCATTATCTGAAAATCTCTTGACATGACTGGTGTTGACACTGGTTGTCTACACAGAGGTGTGGACCTGGCAGTGAGTACTGCAGAGCTGTTAGGAACAGGAGTCATGCTGGCACCCAGCTTGTCAAGCAGCACAGCAAGGTGAGCATGAGCCCTAAGAGTTGCTGCCGGCAGAGAGTCTGGATCACAAATCAGGAGGTTTGGCTATGTCAGTGTCAAGCACCTAACTTTGACCGCAGTGGTGTTTCCTAACAGGCCTCAGTTTCCAAATCTATAAAATGAAAGGTTTGGAATGGCTCTATGGTTTTCATTCTAGTCTTATTCAGAGCTCTGGAATCCTAGGGGATTCAGGGCCCTGAAGTAGACTGGGCGGGCAGCTCGAGGTGGACCATACCCACCTCAGCCAGACAAGTTTGGTTTATCTTTTGCACATTAAATGTGCACAAAAGCTTGTTTTTGAAAAAAAGAGATCTGTGACTAATGATGGGGGAGAGAAGCAGTGAAAAACTATAAAGAAAAACATTAGAGTCAATAACCTATAAGAGCTTTTCTAGCACTATGATTTTAAGATAATTTGTTCTTAGTAAAATACATCTTCCTCTCTTTAAAACAGGATTGTGCAAGACTACACCAACTATTTTGCATGTCAGAGCCATTTTACAAAATGTTAATTTAACATTTGCAATCTAAAAATAAGACAAGGATGTTGAAGTTTTATTTTTCCCATAAGAACACATATAAACTTTAGAATGTTCCTATCAAAGAGAAGTTTGGGCTTTCCCAGCTCCCAGGTGTTTGATAAGCAGTTAAAGGTAATAGATGAATTTCTAACCCTGCTAGGATTTTCCTCAAAGGAGAACAGGAGAGATGGATGGAGTTGGAAGTGTCTCAGCAGGTTGACGTGAATGCCTGCTTTTGGGGTTAGGAATGTATGTAGCTTGTAATTTTCTGCACTATCTCTGATCCACATTAACAGCCAACACTCAAGAGATGATTGCTCCTGCAAAGGGCCTCCTTAATATTGGGCTTCCTGACTGACTGTGCCCAGTAGAGAACAGAGCCAGTAACCCAGCGAGAGCATTGGGCCGAATGTCGCCCATCGAGTGGGGAGTTGGGAGACTCAGGCAAATCCTTCAGTCTCTTCCTGCCCCATGTTTACATAATTGAAAAGTAGAGAGAAGATTTACAGCTATATGAACCCTCCATGTTTGGGTATATTTTGAAAGTTCATGAGTTCCCATAGGAGAGTATCCTACACCAAGGAACTAAAACAAAGGAAATTTATCTTCTCCCAAATTGAGGGCAAGAAGATGAAGATCAAGGCAGGGCATCTTCACTTTCTTCTGAGACCCGTCCCCCTGCCTTCCCAGTGGCCGTCTTCACACAGTGCCTCTGTATGTGCACGCACTTTCCATCGTCTGTCTGTCTGTCTGTCCTAATCTCTCCTTGGAACGACTAAGGCATGCCCTCCTGATCTCATTTTGACTTGACTATCTGTTTTCAAGACCTATCTCCAAATAATAACTTCTTCCACATAAGAATTTGAAGTGAAGTTTGATTCAGGCCTTAACAGTATGTGTAAGGAACTGAACTGTACTGAAGAATTACAACTTACTATTAGTAGTCACTCTTCAGGGTCTGTCTTGTCCTCCATGAGTGATTTCCAGTTGGGCCATCTGGGTCACTCATCTCTGGGTGTCCAGGGACAGAACAGGGCACTTCTGGCCAGAGCCTGTAACTGAGGCTGTTCCCCCACCTCCCTTGACCATGGGCTGTGGTTGACCTGGCTTTCCGAATTGCTGGTTTCATACATTCTCCACATGCTGATATCATTCTGTCCTTCTGCAAAAGGTATTTAATGATGAGATCATCTTTATTCTCTTCTGAGGTGGGGGAACAGTCTGTAGAAAAATTTAAAGATGCCCACTAAATAAATAATCATGGTTTTGCTGGAATAAGGATTTTAAGAGTGGGACAGTACATCACATTTTGATTCATACGGGAAGGATAAAAATAGTCTAATAACAATGGGAAATTATGAAAAGTGCCTATTGAGCAGCCACTGAAAGCCCAGTAGGGCTGTAAAGAGAAATGAATGCACATCTAGAATCCACCTTCTGTGCTGATTTGCAAGTGCATCTCTTTCTGGGGCGGGCATCTACCAGGGCACCATAAATAATGGGTGATTGATTAATAGAGAAAAAGATAAGCTGAGTATAGAGCTGCCATCCCAGACTGTGCTTTTAATATTTAAAGAAGTCTGAACTTAAACGTTTCTTTGTCACAATAGCTTAACTTTGGAGGTGAGAAAAGGAGGTACCCTTCCCTACACCAAGCACTTAGGAGTGGATTTGGAGTTAGTGTGGACTCAGAATGACAACAATCATGCTGCATTGTGTGCCTGTCCCTGGGGGCTGGGACACATACCTACCCTAATTACATACCTGCTTGTACTAACATGTACTCAGTGGTGGGGTTATTCTCTTGGGTATGAGTGTGGGTGAAGGATGCTAACAGCATCGTTTGCTGGTCACTTCCCCTGAGCCAGGTGGCAGGTGGAGGTTGGGCAGCATGCTTCCCAACCCTTTTGGTTGCTGTGACACAAGTAGGACGTGATGTTTCCGTGGCGCACAGGATGACCAGCTCCATCCATCAGAAACTGTGTGAGTGATTACAAGGGAGAGGGAAAGTTGCATGCTGGGTAATCAGAACTGAGAACTCAGAATCATCAGGAATTGCGGCCGCCACCTCCAGGCTGGGGAAAGAGGAGAAGTGAGATTATCATCTGTGGGGTCCTGGAAGAAGGTTCCAGGAAATGAGGCTAGTCCTCTGAGGGGAACTGCTGGCCACGCCGGTGACGGCCTGAGGAGGTTGGAGGGAGCCCAGGGGAAGCAAGCTGCCTGGTGTGTCTGGGAGGGGCGGTAAGGCCAGTTCTGGGAGAGGGGAGCAAAAGGCTGGGCACCAGCACCTACTGCCGCTCTGGGCCTGAAGAGCTAACAAAGAGGGAGGAAGGGAAGGAGCAAGCTCTTCCTTGCTCTTTGCCTGCCAGTCTCCCTTTCCCACTCCTACTAGATCTCCCAGGGGGAGGAGGAGGTTCTCCACTTGTAGGAGGCGAGTGGTGGTTCTCAGCCTCACAGAAAGCTCGCGGAGGGCAGGTCTGGAGAGGGGGTCGCTGCTCATGGTTGGCCCCCTGGAGTACCTGCTCAAGGTGGTGCCTGCCTCCTGTTCCACCCTGCTGGGCCTTGGGACCTGAGGAGCATCGCATCTCAGCCCTAGTGGAGCCCAGTGGGCGACAGGCCCATCGAAGTGCTGGGTTAGGGATTAACTATCAGAACAGAGGGGGGCAGGCTGAGAGGAAAGTTGGCAGAGTGTGCTGAGCGCAGTGAGAAGAGGAGCAGGTCCATCGGCCTGGAGAGGGGCAGAGAGCACCTCGTGCTGAAACGCGGCCCCCCAGGACCGTGCGGAAGCTGAGCGTGTTCTGTGCCTTTTCAAAAGCTTCCTGACCCGGGTTGAGCTAGTAACCTCCCCCAGCTTCGTGGAGCGGCGCTTGTCACAGGGTGAGCGTTCAGTAAGTGTTGGTCCCTGTCGCAGGAAAATCCGTGGACTCCTTCACGCTCTTCCTGTGTGAGAGCAATTCCTGCACATGCACAGGGCGACTTCTTTCCAGCCTGTCCCGGCTGCTTTGCCCAAGTGGCATCTGAGAAGTGTGTTCCTTCCTGGCCAGGGGGGCCCTTCCTCCTCCACTGAGATGGGGGGCGGATGATAGTCCCCACATGGGCCGGTCACCGGAGGATGGCCTGGCCTGGCACTGTAATGGAGTGGGCGGCAGGTCAGGAGGAGCCACTGCCATTGGCCCCGGAAGCCCCACCTCCTCTCACTGGAGTTAGGGTAGAATTAACTCCCTCATCTGGGAAATCGGGTTACAGCGGTAGGATTCAGGTTCTATGGTTCCAGGTGCTGGCGGGAATTTAATCTAACTCTGATGACTTCCTAGGTTAGCTTTATGCTGTGCTGGGGGACACCAGGCTCAAAATGCATGTGCAGCTTCTAAGAGTCCCCAGAACCAGGATGCAGTAAAACCTACTCTGCTCTCAGAGCCTGGTTCATGCCCTTGTCCTGTGTCTGCTCCTGTACTCAGCCCCAGTTATGGACTCGGACTTGGGGATCTAGCCTCAGCCTGAGCGGACAGGACCTCCCTGATGTTACTCTTGGGCTGACAGTGCGCCAGACTCCTGTACGCCTGACTTTGGATTCTGTAGATTCTTTTGTGGATTCTTTTTTGTGAGACAGGGTTTCACTTTTGTATTTCAGGCTGGTCTTGAACACAGCAATCCTCCTGCCTCTGCCCCCCAAGTTCTGGGATTACAGGCGTGAGCCACCAGGCCCAGCACTGTGGTATGTGGTTCTGATTGCTGGTGGGCGTGAGTCTTGATGCCCAGCATTGTTGTATGTGGTTACCAAGGATTGAATACCGGGCCCTTGCACTTGGAGGGCAGGCTCCAGAACCACTGAGCCAAATCCCTGGCCTCTTTTGTGGATTCTTTTGGGCCTTTTGTGAATTCTAAATCTATCCCAGCACCTGCCTGGATCAATTAATGGGTGGAGTTATTGCAAGAAAATGATTGTTCTTATTTATTTGAAGGGAGCTAGAATCTCACTGTTAAAAATAAATTATCTTGGTTCCATAGCTTCACATCAACAAAAACCACACAACACAACAAGATCCGCAAACTGAGACTCAAACAGGAGAGACATTGCCTCAGTGTGAGGGGCAGAGGTTGGGACATGACTCATTTTCAGACAGAGGGGAGAGCTAATGGTTAGTTGGGCAAGGAGACGAGAGGTTCTGTCTTCCCAGTCTTCTCTCTGCTGTGGAGATGCTGATGTTAATCGATGAACTTCCAAGAATCTATGCAGTGCATCTTCAAGACGATATAATTGTCAACTTTATTTTTCTTGATGCAGTAGTTTGAGACCAGAAAAGATTACCTATGGGCTAAGTGCTGAGTTTTTCTTGTGATCTGTCTTTTTTGGTATCTTCTTTCTAAATGAAATACTTTTGGAAGGAATTATCTATCAAGTTGCCATCACGTTAGTGAGAATTAGATCAATTAATTTCCAAGCACATTAGACTATTCCTTTCCAATGACTCTCACACCAGGCTCTTCTCTCCATTCCACCGATGGCCTGGCAGGTGTGGAGAGACGTGGTCTCGGGGGCTGAGAGGCCACTTGGCTTCTGAAGGGCTCATGTCAGCAGTTTTCTACTTTATATCTTATTTTGTTTCCTCAGTTACATAAATCTTGCCTATTCTTTCCATCTCTTCTTGGATCTTCCAGCCCATCTCGTGTGGGGAGAAGTAGGGCCTCCAACCTCATCCCCATCCCAACTGCCCTTCCTTAATTAATCAGCCACCAGATCACTGGGTGATTAATGATGCAAGGACGCTTTGCAATGGCCAGGTCCAGCCCCTTTGTCATCCATGAGAAGGAACAAGCGATTAGGTTCTGCTGGCTCGTAGCTCTGAGGCCTGTGCTGCATCTTCTGTCCTTGGTAGCGCTTTCGTCCACAGTGACCTCAGAGCTGCCTGTAGCCGCAGCACAGGAGCTGTCTGAGGCAGGAGTGGAGCTCTGAGGAGGGGCTTCCATGATGGAGCTGAGATATGAGTGAAGCCTGCGAGGTCTGTCCTGGTGGGATGGTTTGGAACCACCGCATGGGAGCAGGATGGATGGGTGAGGCAGGTGGCGAAGTGAACCCCCAGGTATAGTACACCACCAGGCTCTGCAGTGAGGTGTGTTAACTCCTCTGCACTGGCATTTTCTAGCAGACCCCATTGTGAGATGCTGATGAAACCACAGAATCAGAGTATCTGTGTGAAATGAGAAACTGTTACCAGGGAAAAACCTAAACAAACCTTCTTACCTCCTTCATTTCTTGGGCAATGTAAAGATTACCAATTTGAGGGATCACCTAGCTGGGTAGTTCATTACTAATCTCCCAGGAGATCTGCTCAGGTAACACCTTTTTGCTCACTGTGCCCGGGTTACTCCTCAACTTTGGCTAAACACGGATTCTTCACTCCAGCTCACAGAAACCTGACACTGGGATAAGAGGCCTGGCATTGCAGTCTTCATAGTGCGTCTGTGTCCTCTTTTCTGTCTTAACCTTGGGGTTGGATTCCACTTAGCTCTACACTTAGACAGGTTTGTCTAAGAGTATATCACAGGAACAGCTTGGCCTATGCCCCGTGGGAGTAGCTATGGGTTTTGTATCTTTTTATTTTCCCTCTTTTCTGCCTATACCTTGTGCTTCTTTGGAAGTCACTGAAGCCCCAGAGCCCAAAGCCTAGTTGCCTCACAGGAAGCAACCCCCTTTGGAACTAGGCGTTAATGTCATACTCAGCTGTTCCTCTGGAGTGAAACTGCCCCATCATTCTGCCTGCATAGCTTCCTCTGGGCCCCTGAACCGGAGCCCAACTCCTTGCCTATATGTCTGTTCTTTGTTTTTTCTTGCTCCCCCACTAAGCTCTCTTGTCTAATGCTGGCCCGTGATCTTGACACTCAAGGACTCGGCCGTGAAGATCTGGCCTCCAGCTCCAGTTCAAGTTCCTGGAACACAGCTGAACCTCCCGGTTATCTGGAGGTGATATTGTGCAGAAACAGGGCTGCTTAGATTCCTTTGCTAAGTCCCTTGTACTAGTAAATGAAGAGCATTTCTCTGGTTAAAAATAAGTTTTAAAAAGTGGAAAGGAGGGAAGGACCCATACAGTGACAGAATGTTGAGGTTGTTTGAGTGAATGAACTTATTCACGAATGAGAGTTCATCGGGCAGAGGTGGGGTGCTGGATGCCTTGAGTTCCAGGTGCTGAAGGAGCTGTGTCAGCTGATGTGGCACCTGAACTCGTCTTCAAGGGGCTGAAGATCCAGTGGGAGGTGGTGATGGACAGCAGTGTAGTAGAAAGCGAGGAGTGCATGCTGGGGTGCCTCACAAGACCACACAAAGGCAGCAGGAACTGCCAGGGCAGGGGGCCCGTGACAATTCAAGGAAGGCAGTCAGAAAAGACCTGAAGGTGCAGACGGGGACCCTGAGCCAGGACTTAAAGAAAGTGAGAGTGACCTGAGCAGCGGTCAGGGACTGGGGAGTGTTCGAGGCAGGGAGGGCACTCGTGCATAATTCCCCAGGCCTTCCCGATGGTGATGGGGGCTGGGCCCGAGTGCCTCAGGAGAGTGGTCAGAAAGAGTGGGGTGTGGTCCCAGGTGGGGGAGGACAACATAGGCACTGCAGGGACTTTGGCCCTTAACTCTGAAAGGAGGGCAATTGTTGGTTTTGAACAGACAAATGCTGTAATTTGACTTCTATTTTGAAAAAGCTGCACCTTCGATTTATTGAGCATATGTAGTAAAGCCACACACCACGTGAAGTAATGCACATACGTGGTCCCTTTGAGTCTTTGCAGCGGTTTCCAGAAAAGACTCTACAATCAAACTCTAACTGTAGAAGAGAAGGAAACTGAGGCTCAGAAGAGCCAGCAAGTCAGGGAGCTGGTGGGATCCCAACCTGTCTGACCCCATAGCAGCGCTGACAACAGCTCCATGTGCTGGGGCAGGTATAAGGGGCTGGCTCCATCATGCCCCACAGGTGTATGCTGTCCTTGGGGAGGCAGTGGCCCCTGAGCTAGAAGCAGAACCTTCACATCTCTTCTGGCTATCTCTACTCCATGACATTTTACCTTGCATTTGTGGAATTTAAATCATTCTTCACATGGGACACACTGAATTCACATTTTATGCTTACAAGAGCAAGCCCACAAAGCTGGTATGCTGGGAAGGCTCTGATTAGAGATACATGTGGGAACATGGCTCATAAACCAACTCATCCAAGCTAGAAGCCAGGAGAATGAGGCCTTTCTGGCAGTCACATCCGCCCCCATTCCCCATCCCAATAGTGTGAGACTGGTGCTTCCGTCCCCCAGGCACAGAGCCCTACTGGCTTTCCCAGAAGGGACAATAGACCAAGGTCTTGGGGCACCCCTACATTGGATCAGTAGCCCGGCATGAGTCAGGTGGCCAGTCATTGGGATCACAGCTATCCACGGTGCCCATGATGTGGGGGTAGAGGTAGACAACGGTGGAGATGATGCCAAGGGTTAGGACCAAAAGAATGATAGCTCTGCTGGAGAAGGCAGAGACAGGCTGTTTAGAAGCACTAGGGAAAATCCATGGGTCTTCACGTTTGTCCCTGTTGGACTGCCCCATGGCCCAAAACTTTTAAACAATTATAAGAGCAAAAAGTTCAAGATTCAGGAGCTATAGGTAGCACATAGGTTCCATGGAAGTGGATGAAGTAAAGGAGGGCAGGAGAACCCCAAATGTCTGGCAACTTAAGTGACCTCAGAAAGGGGACTTCTGCAGGAGAGCAGGGCTGGGTCCTTCCCAGGAACATGAGCCGGAGAAGAGGGCTGTGTCTGGCTTTCTCCTGGGCCACAGCAATAGGTTCCATATTGTGACTCCAAAGGGGCAGCAGAACTCGTATGCAGAAGTTTGCATGGAATGCATGACCTGTACTTTCACATAGGGCTTTGTTCCAAGTGGCCTCTGTCACTTTGACTTCGGGGATGAAGCATGCTGGCAACAGCACAAACACTCACTTCTGTGAGGAGCGCTGTCCCTGTGGACTCTGGCTCCCGACACTCAGAGCTGGAATGCTGTCCTGTCTGCGGGCACGCGGGCAGCTTCTGTCCACATGGACACTATTCTTGTGCCCGTGTTGCTCTGGGGCATGGAGCCAACACGTATCGAATGACTACTGTATTGCATCTGTGACTTTCAGAGGCACAAGATCAGTGAGGGCTTTAGAGGTCATGAGCATGCCTGTAAAAAGTCAGATTCTTGGAGAAGGTTAAAAGACAGCGAAGGGAACCATCCAGAAAGGAGTTGCAGACTGGAGCCGGGTCAGTGGGGGTGAGGCAGGGAGTGAGCAGATGACAGCACCACCTGCTTGAATTCAAGACTTATCAGGGTTGAGAGGAAGACTCTTACTTGCAAAGAACAGTTCGAACCCACTTTCTTCAGAAGGCATGACATTCAGAGCACTCAGTAATGTACTTGTGTGTTTATTTGTTGGAAGGGGTTGTGTGCGCAGTTTTTGGTAACAATGAGGAAGACATGAAACGACCTGTTTTTGTCACTGAGGGCTTTGCAGTGCAGAGCAATGCTCTTCAATGCAACTTTGTGAAGGGTGAGAGTGTTCCATAGCTTCGCACTATGCAATACGGTAGCCAGTCTCTGTGGTGGGATCCTTGCTGCTTGCTTAGGGGTTAGTAGATTGTACTTTATGTTAGGTAAATGTTTATAATAAAATGAAAATGTATTAACTTTTACATGGGTACATGTGATGAATGGCCACTGAGCTGGACAGCACAGAGTAGAAGACAAGTCACTTAGGGTGCTTTTTGACTAAGAGCTAAGGAGACACCAGAGTAGCAGTCACCAGAGCAGACAAGGCCAGAAGTCATGTGATGGCTGGCCCAGTGGCTACATGAAGATTCAGGTTCTTTCTTCTGCCTTCCTCAGCATGTTGGCTTTTGTCCCCTCCTGGCCACCAGATAGTTGCGCCATCTCCAATCACTAGTTTTCACACTTTCTGTGTAGGAATGTTCTTCCCTGCCTCTCTTACTATGAGTAAATTTTTTCTCTAAGTCCCTGCTGAACTCTGATCCAGGGTACTTTCCCTTTCTGCCTCATTAAAAAGACTTATACCGTTTACAATATCATTTGTACACTGGCTGCAGGACTGAAGAGCTGAGACTGGGTAGAGAGAGTAGGGCTCGTTCCAGGAGTGAGAGAGCCCAGCTCCTCTGAAGCCCTCTGCTGCTGATACTGAACCTAGTGGGACTCTGCTGCCAAGGAAGATACAGGCAGAAAGAGATTCTGGGTAGACACCACTGGGACAGGACCCATGGACAGCCTCAGGTGTGGGATTCCAGCACATAAGAAACCAGAGGCTCTATAGGAGGTACAAATTAAAGGCCATGGAAATACAGAGGAGGGGTGATCACTTCTTCTTGCAAGAGATACAAACAGTGTTAGAGAGAAGACAATATTTGGACTAAGGCTTTAAGAAGAGAGTAAAGAACAGTCACTAGACACAAGTGTGGTCTGGCTAAGCTTTCCCAGTGGGTGAGTAGGTTTTCTAGACTTCTCTAGGTGTGAATTCTTTAGACTACCATATCTTTTGAGAGATGGCTGTACCTCAATTTTCCCAAGATAGTCTTCCCCCCCTCAATCTCTCTTTTTCTTTTCTGCAAACATATAGAAAATCTCTGCTGAGGCTCCACAGAACACACCCCTACTTTTGTTCTGTATAAGCAGCCATCGATCCATCCATTCATCCACCTACTCACACACTCAACCCTTTTCTTATTTCTCTTCCTTTTTATAGAAGGGCAGATGGAGGAACTCTGCAAGTGAGAGGCAGTGTACAGAATAAACATGAGATCAGAGACATATGTACCCACACCATCCAAGAATAATACCTTTAGGAGGTCCTGTGAAATGACAGCTCAGCTGCTGCTGGGGGGCATGCCCAGACCACAGAAATGGCTCAGTTAAGCTGATGACTGGGGGAATCTTCCAAGATGCAGGCAGGTCATAGTGAAGGAAAACCATTAGCACAAACAACAATGATGGACATTGGCTCCAAGACGCTCTCCTCATTGTCCTCTTAAACACTCCCAGTTTCCACACTGAAAATGGCTCAGGTCCATTGTCAGCTAGGGGCTGTGTCTGCTGGGTAAGCCTGGGGGCTCGGCCTTCCAAGAGCCAGGGAGCTGGTTCCAAGAGCATCTGTATGCACACCAGGGAAGCCAGCCAGGGAATTGATGTGTGCCTCCTTGGATGCGGTGTCTCGTAAGTCCCATTGTGCCCCTGGATGACCAGGAGGGATTTCCCATCAATGTAGTGAGACATTCAAGAGTGAATAGGATCCAGAAAGTGCCTCTACATAATTTAAGACTTTCCTCCACTTTAATACATGCACATGCACAGAGAAACAATGCACCACCCCAAAGCTATGACTGCCAGAGGGTTGCATCTTTCAGCTACTGCTTTTTCTCCCCATTCACTAAATTTTGCTGAGATATGGATGACTGAAAAAGAAGAGTTAGGCAGTCTGGTGGGAAAGAGTGTGAGAGAAGCTATTATGCCAACAAAATGTTGAACGTCTTCTAATTTTTAGCCAATTGTTTAAAAGACGACAGACGGTAATGTTTATGAGATGTATAATTCAAGGCAAATCTGTCCAGATAGAGAGGATAAAGCATCTTTAACTTGCCTAACAAATGTTGAGCTGCATTCAGATAAATAAAACCAACCAAACCAGAGACACATAATTGCAACACTGGAGAGATGAAAAACAATTTTTCCTAAATAGGAGAGGGAACTACACGTACTTGAATAAAGAGTTGGAATCTTTCTGCCCTTCAGGGATGATCAGATGTATTATCAGTCAGAGGTGAAAGCAGGATGGATCCCAAGTCATAGCGTCTGAGACTGGTCTACTCCTGCCAAGGTCATTCCGCAGCCAGTTTGCAGTCCCCCAACTTTTCATTCTGAGCCAAATAACATGGTCTCTGTTTCATTAATATTTAAGAGTAATTTAGATTGTGCCAGATGATCTTAAAGCTCATTTAAATCAGCTCGGAGATAATATTAAGCTTTCTCCCAGCATAATCTACTACCATAAGTGATAGTGTCATCTGCATATAAATAACGGGCTGGATATGATAATGAATAACAAAGATTATCAATATAGAATGACACCCACATTTGATTTCAGATAAATCTTCCAAGGATCCATTATTCTGTTTACAGAGCTAAAGATGCATTGTTTTGGTCCAAATCTTCTAAAGGAAACGCAAAAGGTTTTATGAGATGAATCCTTCATTGTGTTGGAAAGAGGGGGGAGTCCTCAAATTATACACATATTGTTTTGCAAATACAATAATTAGAGTTTGCACAGATCGTTACTTTATTGGATTGAACCACTGTCTCTTGGCAGTTTCTGTCTCGCCTTTTATCTCCACATCTTTTCCCTTCTTCCCTCCTTATTTTGCTTCTTCTTCATATGACAATAAACACTTTCAGGTACTAGGATGAGACTTCCTTGAACACTTAAATTTCCACAGACCTATGGGATTCCTGCCATGGTATCTTTTGGAGGACATCCTTTTACACTCTAAAAATATTTGATTTTAATAAATCACATCTTTCTTTTTCATTAATCTAGGACTTACCAGTATCTTTTGTTTGAATAAAATAAAAACTTTGGATAACCATGTATTAAATAGAATTTGTAAGAATTAAATTAAGGATATATTTTATCGCCTAAGAGAGGAGACTTTTTTAAAGTCAAAGAAAAAACATAGTGAGAAGAAATGAAGAAATAGATGAAAAGAAGAGTCAGTTCCAGGGCGCTGTGCAGTTGAAGCTGAATCCTAAGGAAGCAGATGCAGCCATTTTTCATTTTCTGGACATGCCGGACAGCTACACAGGAGGGTGGTTACTGTCTTCTCCTGTATCTCCTTTCCTCTTTTCATCTCTGTAGCCCACCCAGACCCTCCCAAATACACTGGGGTCTCTGAACCCCATTCAGGAGTTGGGCGAGGTGGTCCGAGGCTTTAAAGCTGGTACAGACCGAAAAATGTGCTTTTGGGCTGGGAAAGAGCAGTTTCTCCCCTTTTTAGACCGTGCAGTCAGTCATTGCTCTGGGTCCAGGCCGAGGGGACCGTGGAGAGGCGCTTGAGCTCTGGGCTGGACACAGTTTAATCCCCAGTGTGCTGGTACTGAGGCGGCAGAGCCCTAAGAGGGGCATGGAGGGAAGGGGTCAGTCCTGAGAGGTCCCTCTCCTGTCAGGGACCAGGCCCACCTCAGTGGCAGGGTGGGTCTTTTGGGACCCATGAATGTCAGCTCTTTGGCAGCTTCAGCACCTTCTCTTTCCTGTCATGTGACCCCCCTGTTGTGTATGTTGGAGCCTCTGCTTTGGCACGTGGTCTCACTCTGTGACACCGCCATGAGGCCCCAGCAGAGGCTGAGCAGATATGGCTGCTCTACCCTGGATTTTCATGGAATGTGCCCATAGTTTCACGTAGGCAGCTGTGCCCAGCTTACCCATGTCTCTCCCTCCAGAGTGCCTGGGATGTGAGATGCACCTAACATTTGCTGACTGAGTAGTCGAGCACATGGTGTGTTGGAGGAGGTCCGAGTTTCTGCCCAGCACCACAGGCTGTGCTCAGGCCAGCAAGTGAGCTGCCTCCTGAGGACTCCCAGCTTTGCATGTGCTTGAGAGATTTCTTCCTGCTTTTCAGGTCTTTGAGACAAAAGAAAGCACCCTGACCCCTCGGGAGGGGGAATTCCCTAGAAGGATGGGCGCAGAGGAGTAACGGAACCTAGGGGAGAAGCTGAGCCAAATGGCTGCACAAAAACAACCCTGCCTCACATCTACATGCTTTGGCCTAGTCTGTGGCTTCTAACTAGCAAGTTCGTGTCTATTTAGAGAGTCACACTCTTCTTCTGTAAAGATAGTGCCCTTGACGTCACCTTGTCTGAAAATTTCTAGTCCTTCTTGGCAACATTACATCCTCTTTCTTTGTCTATGTTGTGTTTTATGCATAACTTCATTAGCGCTGGATATTTATCTACAAGTGTCTGTCTTCTCTACCACACTGTTTATTGTAGGAGGTTAATTTTTATTCATAGTGATTTGACCTCAGTGTAGAAGAGCCCGGAACACTGTAGGCATTTAATGAATAGGAACAGAACCCCAGTGTTGAGAGCACAGGGGAAAGAGTGCTGCAGGCCTGTCCTGTACACCTGCGCAGGAAGGCCCTTGCGCTTGGAAGACAGGCTTCCTCCCCTGTCCACTGCACCGCTGTGGGGAGTGGCTTCCACCTCCTGACACCTCGTCCCTGGGTGCAGATACGTGTGGTGGTCTTAGTTTTCAATATAACATGCTTTCTTTCCAGGACCAGATGAAGTCTCTGTTTTTCTCCCAAGCCTCCCTATCTGAGGACTAGTCCCTCATGGACACCTTGATCTCGCTTTCCTTACTAAACATGTACCTTGGTGTGTTTTAATTGAAGAGTGATATTGGGATGAGATTCCTTCCCTGTGGCACTGCTTGAAGAAATGACAGTAGGGTATCAGTGTACTCCCTGGGTAGGTGGGGGGAGGTGAGTGGGAGTTACAGGGAGAACAGAACAAAGACCGGGACCTCCCTCGAGGCTGGCGCTGCTCTGCCAGCTCTGATAGGCGAGGAGGTGAGCAGCTGTGCACAGAAACCACAGAGCTGGGAGGTTGGGTTGGAGAGGAGGGGTAGGGA
>PVIR01030739.1:0-20004 GCA_004026965.1 Petromus typicus | reverse complement strand
AACCAAGTCTTGTGTACCAAGCAGTACTTTTCCCAGCCTTGCTGCTTAGTAAAGTACCAACCATAAAAAACGCGAACGAGATTTCTGCTGGGCTCCCACTCGACATGTGGTGTCTTCACTACTTGTCTGAAGTGAATGACAGATTTATTTAAATGTGACATCATATTCAAAGTCCAGGAAGAACCTGAGAACTGCACACAGATTAATTTTCATCTCAATAAATTGATCTAGGAACAAGCAAAACATTTATTCTAAATGTTTTATCCTATCATAATAGGATCATTATCATTAGGATAAAATCATTTATCCTATTGTAATAAGATACTCCCATCAAACTACTAAGAAAGTTACTACATCTCTTAAAATTAAAAGTAATATACTATGTGTGTTAAATGCTAAGATTATGATTTTAGTTTTATTTTCATGAAAACTGACAACTTGGCATTTTATGTGAATACCTTGCGTACAGGCTTGAAGACATCTATAATTTCCCCGCTGGAAAAGTTCATCACAAATCCTTGCAAGGGTTCTTGATCCCTAAAGTAAGGTTTTCCATTCACTGCAAAGAGCAACCCTGTGAAAATATACCTAATTAGCCTTTCTTGAAAACATGATTTAAGACAGTATTTCAAATATGTGCGTGCACATTATGCAAACACATGCTATAGTACTAAGAGTCGACCTGGTCCTCACAATGGACAACAAAAATGGAAAGTAAAATACTTAACAGATGTGGTCTCTTGAGTAACAAGATCAGGAGTGAATCAAGTAGGTGGTTAGACTCTTTGTAATAGGAAAATTAGGAATTGGAACGTTTGTTCCTGTTAGAAAGCCAGCAGAAATCATGGATACAAATTTACTGATAGATCCATAATGATACAAAGATATGAATATCATAGATACCCTAAATAGCAACTGAGAAAAGTGAGGTTATTTAGGTAAATTCTTTCAGGCCATCAGATCTTTTGAAAAGTATGTAACAGTTGCCATGACCATATAGTATAGAAAAATAATGATATTATAACAAAAGAGAAAGGAAACAAATTTTATGTATATAGGGGGGTGGTAGGGTGGGTAGGGCTATGGGAAAAAATGAGAATTAAGTTGAGTCTTATACTGGTACAAATCCCCATTATGGAGTGCAATCATGATGCATATATGTAATGTACCAATAGATTTAAAAAAATTTTTTAAAAAGATATGTATAAAAAAGTAAGTGAAGTTACAGTATAAAATCATGAAAAATCTGACTTTAAACAATTACAGCTTGGAAATATAAATTGTACAGGTCAGACCATCAATGACATTTTTCTCTAAAAGAAATTGCCTATCTTTCTATGATTTCACTTTGTAGTAAAATTGTATCTCTTACTACAAAAATAGTCGTATTTTGGTTAATTAAATAATCTAGATGTTTGAACATTACATTTTTGAAGAATTAAAACATTAAAATCACATGACACTAGAGCCTGGCTGCTGTTCAGTAGTAAAACTCGTGCCTACCATGTACAAGGTGCTTGGTTTGCTCTCCAACAACACACATATACACACAAATATATACATATGTAAATAGAAAACAAATATACATCCTGAAACCACTGTTGAAAAATTTTTCACATTCTTTAAGGATTTTGGATTTTCTAGAAGCAAATCAAAATAGTAAAAAATCAACACCATCAATATCAATTACGTTACAGAATACAAAAGAGATTACTATGTTGGCTGGGATTCTGTGTTTAACCAGATCTCTTCTTATCTTTTCTCCTGACATGTTTCATTTTGTACTTACTTTTGTATACTAGTTACTGAAACATCCTTGTAAATAACTGAATTGTCCTGATGAATTTATTGTTTAAATGGGACAAAATCAAACAGGTCATTTACCTTTTGTTGACATTAATGATAATCATTTATTGCATTTCACTGGAGAAGCCAAACTTCCCCCCTACCCTGTCACTAGAATCCTTCGTCTCGTGTCCTAAATAAATTCAGGTCTAGTTGGGAAGAGAGCAGCCACATGCAGCTTCACTACAATAAAAATGGAACAATCCTAATGATGACTATAAAAAGTTAATGACTTTAATAAAAGTATACATACAGTTAATAGAATAACATTTAAAGTCTGAATTAATTTTATGTTAAACTGTTCAGCATTTATTTGTTAAAGAAATCATGCCATTATGTTGTAATATGAATTATACATACTTGTTTTATACATTTGAATGTTTTTTTCAAATTTTATTAAGTTGAGAAAAGCTATTTGCAAGTAAGAAAATTGGTTGGTTGTTTCTCCTAGTATTTAGTATTTCTCCTAGTATTTAGACAAAAACTTCACTTACTTTACATATTTATCTTTCTTTAAAAATCAGCTACCATTTTTTAAAAAGTGTGAAATGTGTATTTCATGGTAATAGGAGTGAATCTAGTGCTACTCCCTACTCTTCTTTATTCTGAGGCAAGTTCTCTCTAACTCACTAAGTTGTCCTGGAAGGGCTAAATTTATGATCCTCCTGCTTCAGCCTTCGAGAGTGTTGGAATTACAAGTGTGCACTGTGATTTCTTTTTAAACCAGCAGTATTTTAGATGCTTATTTCATCATGTGTAAGTCATTTGCTGATGACGTATAAGGACAATATCAATTATTTCACAGCAGAGCAGATTATCACAGTTAAGGAAAATAAAAATCAATGGAAGTGTTTTTAAACTTAATATAGGTGTTAAATTTTGTTGGGTTCACTACTTTTATACAAGGAATAGTGGTACTTGAGTTGGAAATGATTTATAGGACATTAACATTTTTAAGATACTTTAAGATCTAATATAAGACATTCACAACTACTTTAAACAAAGCTACAAAATATGCATTAAGATAAAGCAAATATTAGCAACATGACAGAAACAGACCTCAAAAAATGGAATACCTGGTATATATGAAATTGCAAACACATTTCTTCCAAAAGATGTGTGCTTAATCTCTCTCACAAATTCTTTGGTGTCAGTCCTGAAACACTGGATCCGACCATTCTCCCTGTCTGCCACACACAGCTGGCCCAAGTGAGGCACAAGGGCCAGACTGTGAGGGACACTGAACTGGCCTGGGGTTCGGCTGCTTCCAGAAGATGCTGGCAAACAAAGAAAAGTCACACACACACGGCTTACACAGCCATTCCAAGTCTGCTCTCAGGTCTTTCAATTTCCAAAATTCAACATTGGAAGCCATTGCATACATGGAACCAGGGGATATATAGGGTGAGTTTATCCTATAACCTCCCCGACCCCCAGACCCATGACAGGTTTTCTATCTGGAAGAGTTGGTGGAAGCCCGCTTTTGCCTTGATGAGGCCTATGTGGGCCTGGTGCATGAGAGACTGAGCCAGCAGGATGTGCACAGCAGTCCTGCTATGACTTCACTGTAAGGGACACTTATATCCAACAGGATGTGAGGACTGGCTGGGGTATGGTTCCTGGTAAGAGTAGCTAAGATTCACAATTAGTGATAAGAGTCTTATTGGGTGGGTACCTTCTCCCCACTGTGTGAGGAACTTTCCACTTGGTGAGAACTGCACAATCCGGCTGTTGCAATAACCATCAGATACATAGATGGCTCCAGTGCCAGGATCCACGGCTACATCGGTGGGTTGGCAGAAATGATTTTGGTCACTCCCTGGTTGCATGCTCCTTCCCAGGACCAAGAGAGGCCTTTCCTTACTGTCTGGAGCCAGTTTGAACACCTTTAAAAAAGAACCCCAAAGCCTTACTACTTTTCGATGGTTATCATCGCCATACATCGCCATTGTACAAGCAATGACAGTGTCGGCTCCCAGATACTTATCCAATCCAAGATAGTTTTTAGAACTGGATGGGGCACTAGAAGCTGTCTAGTCTGAACCCTTCTCTCAACAAATAAGCCTGAAGAGGTGAAATGACCTGGTCAAGGTCATTGATGATGATGATTGATAATGATCTGGTTAACTGATAGTGAGTGGAGGCCACACTATATAGCTATCTCCTTCCACCCACCTGCACATGTCCTTTTTGTCTTTCCTTAGCTAATAATAAAATGGTCTCCAGATAGACATGAGCAGTGTTTACTAGTTGATGTACAAAGATAGCTATAGAACATTTTAATGATACATAACTAAGTCTTTTGAGTTCTAGTTTTCATCTTTGTCACCTACATTACAGTTAATAAGCTTATCTTACTTTGGGGGAAGACTGTAAAACTTTTCTGTGATTGTAATTGCTCTGTAAAAGGACAAAAAATGTTTTGTATATACAAATTTACTAGGGATCACGGCTCAGTTTGTAGGAAGGTAAGGTGGCTGAGGAAAGAAAGCATAAAACACAAGTGATAGACAGAAGTAAAACCCAGGGACAGAGGAAATAAAAGGTCATTTGCCTTCAAGAACAAGGCCAGCAGGACTCATGGAGAAATACTTCGTGATGCTCCATGCCTGGCCCAAAGCTTGGTGCCAGCCTAAAGGAAAAGAAGGATTCGATGTTTTACATATTAACTTTCGCTAGCACTGAGTTGAAAAAGAAAAAAAAATTAAGTGTGGGTGGCTATGGACTGAATATTCATGTCTCAGAACTTCACAATGAAACTCTGACCACCAGGTATGATGTTTTAGGAAGCGGGGCTTCTGGGACATCATGGAGACGTAAGCACAAGGCTCTCATGAACGGGTTAGCACTGCTGTGAGCAAAGGCATGGGAGACACTTTTGTCTTTTCTTTCCATCAGGTGAGGGAGCAGTGAAAACCCAGTGTCCTACAGCCCTGAGGAGGATCCTCAGGTGTCCTGATCCCAGACTTCCGGGCTACAGCTCTGTGAGAAATACACTGCTGCTATTTATAAGCCACTGAGCAGCAGTGTATCGTCGCAGGTAGCAGTCGGAGAGGGCTGTTCCATTTCTTGTTATAAACTTACTGGGTCATGAAAAAGAGCCAGACATATTTAGAGCATTTGCAAAGCTTCACTCTATTATCTTTGACTTGGATATTGCCAAATGGGAAGATTACCTGATGGAGAGCCACATCTGTGACCCAATAATTGCCATCTTTATCTATACTCAACCCATGAGGCAAGTAAAACCTGTAAAATAAAAATAATTGTTTATAATTTGTTTATTCCTCAAGCATATACAAGAGTAATTTGTTTCTAATTAATCCATAAAGGCAATATACATTTTTAAGTTAGTGAATGTCTACTTGTATTATTACAGGAGAGAACAAAACAAACCATTAAATGAAAATACCTGTTATAACAGAGATTTCCCCATGAGAAAACATCAGAAGCATTTAAACCTATGAAAATCTATAAATAAAACTCTCAAAAATTGTAAATATTTCTTATGAAGTATAGTATATATCACACATGTTAGCATTTTAGAAATATGTACAGAACAAATTATTTAGAGAAACAGCCATGGGTTTCTATATAATGAATAATTAAAATATGTCTTAAAGAAATATAATTTTCATATAAAATATTAAGTATATGGCTCCAAAGCTTTCAAAGTACTCACTAAAGATAATAAAACACAGGGCTGTAATAATCATAAAGGCAACGTGAAGGGGACAGCTGGCCAGTCATTAAAGAAAGGTAATGTATTTAGTAAGGCCCCTCTGGCTGTCTGGGTAAGAGAATTATGAGCTACTGTAAATAGAGGCCACAGACTAAGGAACCTGGACAGAGTTAATCAGCACGGGTGGGATGTTCAAGTGGGTCTGGTCAAATGACATCTGCCTGTCCAAAAGTTTTCTCTGTTGGCTTCCTGCCTTACTGTGGTGCCAGCATCACAGATTTTGTTTTGTGCATCAAGACTGTCACAGTCTGACCTTGACTAATTAATGGAAATATTTGATGACTGAAAGTGAGGGCCATGATTTACTTTCCACACAGACTCTCGCTCCAGCCAGGTTTATTTTGTGGTGGTTGTTCCAGCCTTGTCTCCTCTTTCCTTTCCTGAGATGGCACTGCTCTTTGGAAGCAGCTCCAGACAGACAAGTTCAACACAAGAGTGGCAGAGCTGGTATCGGAATCTGCCTTTTGACTCATGATCCGAGAATACTCATCACTGTCACCTCTGCCAGCAGCTGCTTCCAACGCAGGGGATCCCTGCCCTTCAAAGGAGTTGGCCTTGCCTGTGCTGGGCAGATGGAGCAGGGGACAGTTCCCGAAGCTGCCAGGTCACAGTGGCAGAGGACTCTGCAGGCAGGTGTCCTGTTCGTTCTACAATCATGAAAAGCAGCCAACATGTTGTGTTTTTTTGGCTGCCAAATGCCATCAAGAAATAAGACCAAATAACAAGCAACCTTCGAAGACAAATTACATATGCATGCTATGGAAAGCTACAAATGCTATGTGGTTAGCCTGCATTTCAGATGGGAAGAGAGAAACTGTTTTCCTTATTGGTGAGTTTATACTAAAAATTTTAGATCTAACTGATTGGTAACTTAGTTCACTACTTCCATGTATCAACAACTCCTTCATGCTTGACTACTTATTGGAATAGCCAGGAAAGCTGTAACAGTATTGGCCACATCCCAGATGAAATTAGAACAAAATATTTTAAAATTGTAATTTAAAAATTTATCATTATATATAACTGCAGGACATAGTGTGCTGTAATGATACTTGCATACAATGTATAGTGATGAAGTCAAGCCAATTACCATTTCCATAATCCCAAATACTTTTTTGAAGTGAGAATGTCTGGATTTTTTTCGCAGTAATTTTGAAATGAGCAAAGGACATAGATAGCAATTTCTCAAAAGATGACATACAAATGATCAATGGGTTCTGAGCATAACTTTTTTAAGGTTCACAAATTATTCTACTATTTACTGAACGTTTAAAACCACCTATGTAACAAATAGGAAGATGGGATGGCCAATTAGTCTCTGGCTTTCTTTCAAGGGTAGTTGTACAATGCATTCTTTCAAAACCCAATGATAAAAATTTATACACAGTATATGCAGCACAAATCTTAATATAAGTGGTTTAACTTACAGGTTTTTTCCACTGGACTGGAGTACAGCAGCACTATTTGGATCTATAACAAGAATGGTATCTTCTTCAATTGGCCCAAGTCCTCTTTGCTGGTAAACAAACTTACTGTCAAAGGAGCTAAATAAAATACATTAAAATAGAAGACAATCAGAAAATCCAGAGAACTTGAGAAACAATGTCTATTCACTTGAGATTCTCATCTAGCCTCAAAAGAAAGCCTGATCTGCATATGGCAGATGTCCCCATCTGCCATTTACATGGCAATATCTCTTGTTAGATAGATAGGGCTCTTCATCGAGCTTCCATA
The DNA here is from genome assembly GCA_004026965.1 of Petromus typicus. Taxonomy (NCBI): domain Eukaryota; kingdom Metazoa; phylum Chordata; class Mammalia; order Rodentia; family Petromuridae; genus Petromus; species Petromus typicus. The sequence goes on along the minus strand of PVIR01030739.1, from coordinate 12,683 downwards.
TTGGCTTTGTGGGGAAGCAGTTTCAGATCTGCTGGTCCACAATCTTCATGTTTCTAAGAGACCCAGCTGGCCCGTGTGAGCAGAAGCACTTGAGAGACCCTGATCTAGAACTGCTAAAGTAGCTAAAAGTTTTGAAAACACGTCAAACATCGTAATTCACTGGATATGTTCATCCAAACTAAAAAAAGAAAGTATGACTTATTTTAGCATTGCCTATAATGATAACACTGGGAGGGGAGAGTTCAAAAGCAGATGTCACTTTGTTTTCCGTAGATACAACACCATGACCATATACTTCAAGGAGAGAAGCAGAATGTTCAAAATATTTAAACATACAAATCAGCACTTATTCCTGAAGGAGGACTAAATTGAGAAACCCCAAACTTTTTAAATTATAACTTTTCTGTAATTATAAGAGATAACTATAGAACATTAAGTTCAAAATTTAAGTGACTATATTTCTGCTGCTTAATTCAGCACATTTTTATGATAAAATATTGACTATATATTTAAAATTTACTTTCTTATCTCAATTGTTGGCAATAAGATCCTTAAATTGACAGTTATTACAAGTATTTTATGTATTTCAGTTTCTGTTTAGAGAAGTTGTAGCAGTCCTCCCTATCCTTGCAGAATATGTTCCAATACCTTAAAGGATGCCTAAACCAGAGAAAGAACCTGACTTTATACATACTCTTCCTTTTTCCTAGACATACTGTATTAGTCAGCTTTCTGTTCTTGTGATCAATTACCAGGAAAAACTATCTCAAGAAAGAAATATTTATTTTGGCTCCTGGTTTCCTGCCCAATCAGATGATTTCAAGGCGGAAGCATCATGGGGAAAAACAAAACAAAACATGGCAGAGACATCTGCTCACCTCATAGCTGCCAGGAAGAAGAGGAAAGGGGAGCCAGGGACCACCTTCAGTCCCCAAAGTCATGTCCCCACAACCCAACAGACTCACCCACAATTATACTTCACGGATCTCCTAGGCATTTCTGAAGCCAATCAAATTTAAAATGAAAATTAACTATGACACTAATATATTATGATAAACAGAGATGAGCGACATTAACTACTAAAAATATAAAATGTTATACTGTAACAAATGGCCAACATCTCTCATTATCCTTGAGTTCGGGGAACATTATTAAGTAAAATAAAGGTGACATAGACACAGGCACTGCAAAACTTGAAGTCAACCTAGAGATGTCTGCTAAGTCAATATTGGAGGGGTCACAGGGATGACAGACCAGAGAACAAATACCACTCGAGGAAGGATGGAGAAAGATTTTATCATGCTACATAAAACACCACACAATTGAAAATGTGTGAATTATTAATTTCTGGAATTTATGGTTTAATATTTTTCACAGTACGTTTGACTGCAAGTACCTGAAACCATGGGAAGTGAAACCACATATAAGGACTTTATATATACTATCTATGTTAATGAGACATTTGGCAAAGATGTGCAACCAATATCTAATTTACATTTAAAAAATGTATTAGATCACGTAGTTGAGTGTGATAATAAATAAAAATGAGTACATAAATATGCATATTATCCAGCCAGATGAATTCTTTGATGATCAATAAATATTTCTGTAAAATGGGACTTTTTTTTTAGAGCATCAGGAAAAGCTGGGAAAAATAATTAATATTTTGTAATTCCATAGGATAAATAAAAGAACTTTAACAGCATTAAATATCTATTGAGATATATATGCAGTTTGGGAGGGTGACAGACTGCTCACATCTGAAGTGTATTCATTGATTAGCTAGTTGATATTTTTAAGGAACTTATTAGAATCCCAGTAGGAGAACAAAAAAATCACTTCCTCTTGCCAATAAAAATATTCATCACAGAATTATCTTGGCCTCTTAACTGTTACAGTCTTTGAGGTATATTTTTCCTGAAAGATAACAATAAGTCCCTGAAGTAGTTCTTATTAATGATGTATTCACTGAGCACAAAATATTGATTCAACTCTGTCAAAATAAAACTTAAGTAAAACTGTTTCGATATGCTATTACATGCAGTCAACACCACACAGTGGTATCTAGAAGACATACATAAATTTCTGAAATAAAAGTAACATCATTGACAAAACAAATCTAAGATATTCATAAGATATTCATGGAATCTTTATTAAATTGAAATGTGAGATTTTGTTAGAAAGCAACGAAGGATACAGAAGGAATTAGTAAATTATGGAAGACTGGTACAAAGCGCTATTGCCACTAGGAACACGAAGGGATTTTCCAGTAAATGAAACTATTTTGAATATGTTATTTGCTTCATGCACCATATTTCTCTATAAAATAAGGGTTTTGGATTAAACATCAGTATTTGTATTTTTCATTTTTACTATGATATTGGATAACTGAAATTTAGCATGTCAAGATAATATGTTCAAAGTTTCACATTTATGTGTGATTGAATGAAGACTCTTTATGTCCCTCCCCCCCAATTATGTATTAAACTCAGGGTTTCGCACGTTTGATGAGAATCCTACTACTGAACTACATCCTAGCTATCTTTTACACTTCTATTTTTATTTTGCTAAGTTGCCCAGGTTGCACTCAAACCTACAATCCTCCTGCTTCAGCCTTCTGTGTAGTGGAGATTAGAGGCATGCATGAAGTCTGGACATTAGATCCTCAAAATTTAAATTTTATATTACTCATTATTCAGGAACATTTCAGTGCTTTGTAAAGGCACAACAAACATGTGGGTAAAAAGAAAATTATGCTTTCCTTAATTATTAAGAATTGTAACCTTTTCCCTATTATTAAAGGGAAATTTGAATTGAGATAATTGTAAACTCACATGTAGCTTTAAGAAATACCGCTGTACTTTTTCATTCCTAATAGCTAGAAGTGAGCCTCTTCCTTCCTTTGTTTGATAAGGTTGGCTAAGGGTCTGTCAATTTTGTTTATCTTTTCAAAGAACCAACTCTTTGATTCATTTATTTTTTTTCTTTTTTTTTGGTATTGTTCTCTTGGTCTCCATTGCTTTAATTTCTGCTCTGATCTTTATAATTTCTTGCCTAGTGCAAGCTTTGGGTTTATCTTGCTCCTCTTTTTCTAGTCGCTTGAGCATCAGCATTAGATTGCTTATTTGAGCTTGTTCTGTTTTCCAGATGTAGGCTTTCACTGCTATGAATTTTCCTCATAGAACTGCTTTCATTGTGTCCCATAAAATTCTCTATGTTGTACTGGAGTTATTGTTTAATTGTAAGAACTATTTAATCTCTTCTTTAATTTATTCTGTAACCCATTGGTTGGTCTGCAGAGTATTGTTCAGTTTCTATGTGTTTGTGAGGGTACTGGACTTTCTTTTGCTATTCAGCTCCAATTTCAAGGCACTGTGGTCTGACTGTATACAGGGGATAACTTCAATCCTTTTGCATTTACTTAAACCTGTTCTATGAACTAGCACATGGTCTGTTTTGGAGAATGATCTGTGAGCAGCTGGGAAGAATGTAAATTTTGACCTTGTGGGGTGAAATACTCTGTAGACATCTATTAAGTCTATTTGTTGAAGAGTTTGGTTTCACTCATGTATTTCCTTATTGATTTTCTGTCCAGTTGATCTGTCTCTTTGTGACAGTGGGGTATTGAGGTCCCCTACTCTTATTGTATTGGTGTTTATCTGATTTTTCAATTAAAAAAAATACCTTTCAGACCTTCTATGTATACTTGATCCAGTTTCTCTGACTAGTAGTCTTTTGTAAAACTCTATACAAATCACAACTAGGATACTGATATGACAGAACCCACTGTTCATGTTTATATATCCTTTTCCTTTTATATCTTTAACATTTTCATTGATTCTTAGTGTATTCATGTGGGCTTGGACTATACTAGTACCTCCCTTTTCTATTTCACCATCTCCAAAATTTAGTAAGACAGAAAATTAACCAACCCTCACAATTACTACCAAATGCTCTGTTTTCGACATAAGTAGGGTTTTGACTCATCGTTGATAGCTAATAGTTTGGCCGCCCAGTAGGCTGCTGCATATCCTCAAGCCTACGGGGTCCCAGACCAGTACACACTGAATTCTCTATCTCCTCTGCAGTGATGGTATATACAGAGAGCCTGATATAGTTCCCTGGTTCTGGCTCTTCCAGCAGTTCTGAAAGATAACAGTATACTTCCTCTGTCTTATTATTTTTTCACTGAAATATTCACCATTAATCTTAAATATCTGGTCAACTTATTTTAGCAGAAGAGAAATCATTTTTACAACTTGTGGATGGTGAGAAAGCAGAAAGGCATATCCCCCCCAGGAACATACACTGAACTTCTATAACTTAAACCATTTCTTATAGATCCAATGTTTTTCTCCAGACACTCAAATATTTAAAAATATAAATATTATAGCCACATACAATCGATGTTACAGATCTGAAAGAGTAGACTTGGTTTCCAAAAAAATATGAAAATCAGAAACAAAACAAAAAAGTTGTATTAAGAAAAGGGTAAATTTCCCAGAACAGCTATTCTGAGACAGTCAGATGAAAGGGAAATGATACAGCTGATGAGTAGGTACATGAAGAACACTCTTTACCAGTGCTTTTCAGTAATTAATGTTTTGCTGTCAGAAACAATTTGTGTGTGGGCATCTACACCCATAATCTACAAATTTAGATTTTCTGGTAGTGGTAAAAAATAATAAAATGATCTGATTTGAGGCACATTAAATTTTACTTCTTTATCTACTTCCTGCTCTGTAATAGTGAATTGTGAACTGATAAAGAAAATAAAATTAGAGTAAATATATTAGATTTTTAAAGTCACAAATTGGGTCCATAGGCAATATGTTGGTATAATGTAACAACTGAACACTTGTGCTTTTTGTTTCATTTGCCAGCCTAAATTATACTCGTTCCACCTTTATATGAAAAGGGCATTTTATGTGTTGTATAAGGCCAGTCACTTTCCATAATGATTATAAACATTATTATTATTCACCTGTATTTACTAAGGATCTCAAAGAGAAAGCAAATTTTGAATCTACTAATTAGAATCTACTCATACCATTACATTCCCCCCAAAAATAATGACATAAAGGAAACACAATGTAACTAATCAAACACACGTTTAAATATATTAATTTACTTCTGCAACATAAATGACAGACAAGAAAAATACAGAATTAACTTTAAAGGAGTTAATCACAACTGAATAGGCCCTGTCCGTGTCATTTAAAAACTCGGTGACACCCTTTAACAGATGCTTATATAATTAAACTGGTAGCATTAAGGGACATTTGGACACTCAACTAATTGGCCATAGGCCCTCATTCTTTCATTTGGGATGGTGGTGATTCTCGAACTAACAGGTAGTCCTTGGTGCTACACAGGGCAAAGGATAAGACATAGACTTTTTCCTTAACTGAAAAAATCTCTCTCTCTCTCCCTCTCTCTCTCTCTCTCACACACACACACACACACACACACACACACACACACACACACACACGAGTGCATGCATGCGCATGCGCACCAAACCTGCCAACTAAAATAGGATAAAGAAAGGTAACCTTTGAACAGTTCACCAGTGGATGTGAGATTAGAGAGCTGGATACACTGTTGCTACAGCAAACTGCTTATTTAGTGTTCTGTAGCAGTCACCCCACATTATAAACTGCAGAGAGGTCTTTATTTCAACCACATTTAACTTTTTACAGGATGTAATAATACCCTGTGCCTTTCACACGGTGCCTGGAGCACTGATGATTTTTGTTTGCTTCTCTGAAAAAGCATTGGGCTGAAAAGACTGAACTGAGGCCCGTGGGCTGGAATCCATCCGCTCTTTATTTTAGCAGTTTGAATTCCCCATTAATGATTTTGCACATTAGCAGCTAATCAAACAGTTTAGATAAAGCTGAGAGGAAGTGCTTTGCTATATTCACATACACACAAAAGAGATTGACTAAAGGGAAAATAAACTTTTGGTGCCATCAATCAAAATTAAGGGGATGAAAAATAAATAATAGGGACCAAAGAAAAGAAGTGAAATATCACATTGTAATTATAGAAATTAGGAAGCTAATGAAAGAGCCCTCAGTTCTCACGTGTGAAAATAAATCAAAGTGTAGCTTCAATGTTAGGAAAGCAAAAATATATAAAAAGCCAGACATTCTAAATGGGATATAGTTTAATATTATGTTTAAAAGGCTTACTTCTGAATACCTTCACATATTAACCCATAATCCCCAGGATGAGGATGAGGGATATAGGAGGATGGATGAGGGCTGTTAGGAGTGTTCAGTGTCCTGACGGGCTAACACCTACAGGCACCACAAATAGGATGAAAAGAACAAAGAAAAGACATCAGGGGATGGGCCTCTCGATTCTCTTCAGTCGTTAAGGACACTGGTGACAAGTCACTTAAAGTATATTTTGTTATTCTGCAGTAGGAGACAATTATTAAAGCTTTCATTTGAGCAAGAGATGAAATCAGAAAATTGACATATCTTGATGGAAGTCTCAAAACTAAGAGACCAAAAGCAAGATTCAAATCTGGGTCTCTTGTCTTTCAAAAGTGTGGTTTTCTCTTACTAACACTGACTTCCGTGAATCTCACTGATTCAGATTCATAAACAGAAGACATGAGACAGTAGTCAGGTAAACAAGAATTAAAGAAAGTGTCATGAAGCTGGAGGAAATGGCTTAAATAAAGTGTGAAAAGGCAATATGAGAAGGAAGAGTGCAGTACAATACTTTTATTGGACTCAGTTTTCTTTCTGACATGAAAATAGTAGGTACCATTCAGTCTCTTTGATTCTGTATTAAAGGCTCAGTTAAACCTCAGGGATGAAAAGATTACATAGGTAGAGGCAGAATTCTAAGCAGATTTCTTAACTGAGGCTCCAGAAAACTGGTGAAGGGATCTTGAACTGATTTTTTTCAAGGTTAGGAAGAATACGAATTTCTAAAACAATAGATGTAGGCAAAGTTTTACAAAGCATCGATGAGAGGATAGTTCCTGAGCTATCTGAAAGATTCCAAGAAGAAGATTTATTTTTTGTCAATAAAGCTTGCACATACAAAGCCAACCTTTCAACTATTCACCTTGTATAAGAACATTGATAAAGATATGAAAGGTATGCTCATCAGACACGCCGAATAGAATGACAGAAGGACAGTTCATTCTCTTCATTTAGACTAAAGTGACATCTGGAAATTGAAGAAAAATGCTATATCGATAAAGTGAAACAAAGTCTTATCTTCGGCATCTTAGCAACATTGAATGAATATAAATTTCCAGTAAAAATTTTTGCATAATCTCATGAAAAAATTGAAAGATCTTAGTATATTATAAATTCAATATAAGGCAACACAGTGATATAACTGCTCATAAATGAACACCATCCTTTACACTAGAGGATATTGAGAAAGTCATCACGTCACCGATCAGGTATACTTTGTGAAAAATTGCAGACACTTTTAGACCAAACACATTAAAGCCCCGAGAAAATCACAGCACCTTCATATGAGAGCAATCATGTTAGTCTGAAGATTGGTTAAGGACACAAGGAAGGTTCAGTCTACAGAACAATTAGGGGCAGAACTCAGAGTTTAAGTTGGTACACGATAGGAGTTCTGCTTGGTGAGACCCAACCAAAGCTGAGAGGAGTGAAAAGAAATTCAAGATGCAAGCTTTTGATTCTGGTGGTGATTTTAAAACAAAAACTCAGGAACAGCTGTTACTGAGAGAAGACTTGCCCAGCTCCTGCTGGGTGGCATTTAAAGATGAAAGAGACCAAGTCCCCATGCTTCCCAAACATCTGGGAGACAAGAGGCTCTTTAAAGTTTCATTCCTCCCTGCCTGTAATAATTATTTCCTATTCTTGCTAGAAGAAAATTCTTACAGGAGTCACACTAAGAAAGTCGCACAGAAGGAAAATGGAAATAGGATTGGGAGAAGTGATGATCATTTTTCAGAAGTTGTGATTTATTATCATTAATATTATTTTAGTCACCACACTCATTTAGTATGGCTAACTAGAAGAGTAAAGGCTGATCAGTCTTATCAGGTACAGGTAGTAATGAAGAGTAATTGTATTTATAAAGACAGTTGATGTGATCTAGCAAAGGAGCTTTGGGTAATGAATATTGATTAGGGATTATAATTAACTTCAAGCACTGTTTGATACATTAAAAAAGTGACCATCTTCTGGGAAGTTTGGGATAGAGAGATCTTAACTGTGATTTACAGAATGTCCTTGCTTTATGGAACTTTAAATTTTGTGAACTTGAGAAGTAGAAATGAAAATGATTATAAGGAAAATCATCATAGTACTTTTCATTTCTTTATCCAGAGTGTATCAACAAGAGTGTGATTTCAAGCTCATCTTTAATTTCTATTGTGTCTCATCAGTACATCATAAATTATAAAAGTGCTATCTTTTTCTTCGCACAGCCCTTGGATTTTTAATGGAGAAGAAAAATTATGTACTTTGTCTAATTTATATAATGTGGCATGTAAGTGGTACCTTGGTCCATAAATGCTTTCATTGGAGAACAAATTTGGTTCATAGACGAAGTGTTTGGCAAAATTTTGTTTTCTCCTTTTTTTCTTTTGCAAACTCTACATTGTGTGACAAACACAACCACAGTCATCTTTCCTGCACAAACAGAAACATAAATCATTTCCACTGTTCCCAGTCTGTTCAAGACAAATTGAGTTCATGAACTGAGGTACCAATGTAAATCAATGAAAGATAGTTACGAATGATGACCATTCAAAGAACAGAGACAAATGTAATCTTCTGTTTGGACAAATAAGAATATCTGTTTTCCTTTACAAAGTGATGACACAGTAATCTACTTCTAATTCTCTTCATGAATAATGAAACAGAGCATTGGAAACAGAGATTTGAAGGCTAGAAAAGACTTTCCTTAAAACCACGAACTGCAAAGGCAGCTAGAGGCCAACAGGCAATGCTAGAAAAGGAGAGGGCGGAGAGCGAAGGGATACTCTCACATCTGAACGATGAACATGGAGGAGAAAGAAGACACAGAACCAATGAGTAAAATCACCCAGTTTCTCTAAGTCTCACATTTTCAACAGCAATGATTGGTTGATGCTATTTAGCAGGGAAACATATCAGGGCTTTGGCAATAAAATTAGAATCTATGTCTACAAGATACTGAAAGCCTCATGCTAAGAAAAATGCAATTGTTCAGGTAGGACTGCCATGTAAGTTCCAAAAAATGTCCTTATGGTTCCTGTTCCACAGTTCTGTGTCATCTCCTACCCCAAGCTGGGCCTTTACTGCTCTTCTTTTTCTAGGGAACTGTTTCAGCCTCTACTGTTTACTTGGGGAGGATATCACATTAAAATAGAGACTTGGACTCTGTCCCGTTTAGCCTTAACCAGCTGAAAGAGTTTCAATGGGAGAAAATGATGCTGTAATTTTCTTGTCTGGTAAAAATGTGGACAGAAATCTATCCAGAAAATGTAGCAGTATCGTTAAAATGAAGAACAAGCTACAATGAATAGTAATGGTTTCCTTTTAAAAGCACTTGTTAAAATACAATAACACTTGTTAATAAGCATTTGTCATATAATAAGCACTTGTTTAGTGCTCAATAACAGCTAAGATGATGTAACAGGGGTGTATAAATGGGAATGCTGAGTTTGACTGCTTGCTTTGAACTCTGAAAGGATCTCTTTCTCAGATTCCACTTGCAAGTTTGACAACCAGAAAAGATAATTAAGGCAGTAACAAAGCTCCTAATGTATTTTGAAATATTGATTGAATACCATCTTCAATTGTACAAACACAACTACACACACACACAGAGTGACTTTAATCAACATCTCTCAAAATGGAAGAAAGACAACTGCACTATCCATGTAGATTCTCAATTTTTTTGCATGAGGCCCTAGGGTGGTATGTATGAAAGAAGATTCATTAGACTTAATGACATTTTAAATTTTGCCTTTTATGTAAACTTGTAGTAGAAGAAATAAATAAATAGATATTTGTTTCTCAGGATAATTAAAATAACCTGATCAATCTTGAAACAAACTTAAAAATAAAATCACATTAATGTGCTTACAGTCCTAATGGTAGTATGCTTCACCTGTTAAGTCCACCAACTACAGAGTGAGATGCACAGGCCTTGAAGCCAGGCTTTTCCACTTGCTGATGTGATATTGGGCAAAACAACTGGTTTTTCATCTGTAAAATGAGACTGATAATGGTGATAACATTACCTGTTAGATAATTTACATAAACATGTAGAACGCTGATGGGCCAATAGTAAATGCTCAGTACATTTTGGACATTTCTATAAAAGTTCACTAAGAAAGAAGGTGATGGAAGACAGAAGGAAAGAACAGAGATGGTAGACATTTGTCCTAACAGTATTTTCAAGTCTTTGATGCTCATAAAAGGAACAAATTTGAGCAGTGAAATTAATCTATATGACAACATGAATGCTGAGGTACTCTCTATATACTAAACTCCTTCAGGCAGAGGTTGTGCCAATGTCATGGGATGATCAGAGGGGGGAAAGAGCCCATTGGCCTTAGTCATTGTGCACGACAGCAGGAAAACAGTCCAGAGCGTCACGAGTGAGCCAGCCAGCAGCCCCTCTTAGGTGACGGTGATCATGGTCACTCCCTTGGAAGTCCTGAAACATTTCAACAATCACCGAATGAACTAGTTTGGATATCTTTGCCATCAGGAAGGGAAGGCACTTTCAAACGGAAGGGAGTGAAATGGTAAGTCGTCAGAAAGGTAGATTGTTAATGCCTCCTTTCCACAAACTCCTGGGCGAGACCACTTTGCTGTAAAGTGCAGGTCTTCTCTGTTAATTATCACATGCACCAGAGAGGTGAACCTTTTAGAGACCAAGTATCCAAACTGTAACCCACAGCCCACTTATTTATTGGCAAGGTGCCAACACTGCAATTAAACCTGAACACGGCGGCTGTCATTTAGAAAAAACAACTCCATATTAACATGGTTTGTCTTAAAAGCACAATAACACACACGCTGTAGATTCCTCACCACTGGCATATGCCATGTGATGAGGAAATGTAGGACATATATGTAAAAGTAATTCTTGAAGGAGAGCCCCAAGGAAGAGGGAAATATGTAATCAAGGATACTGTGGTTTGCATCTGACATGTCTCCCAAAGACCATGTGGCAGGACATTGGCTGCCAGCTGAGAGGTTCTTGGGGAGATGATTTGGCCCTTGGGGGCTCTGACCTCATGGGTGGAGTAATCCTTGGTGGAGACTTTAGTTAAATGGGCTCATTGGAAGGTGGAGCCTAATTAGATGAAGCAGATCACTAAGGATATGGCAAAGAAGGATGTTTTATCCCACCCCCCCATCTTCTCTTTTCTTTCTCTCTCTCTTCCCTCCTTCCCTCCCTTCCTCCCTCTGTCCTTGGCTATATGATGTGGACAGCCTGGTTCCACCCCCCTCCCCTCGATTTCTGCTTTTCCACAGGTTCAGGGACAGAGTCAAGTGACTGTGGATGGAAACTTCTGACGCCAGGAGTGAAAATTAATCTTTGCTCCTTAAAGTTGTTTGCCTCAGGTATTTTGTCACAGCTGTAGAAAGTTAACACCAATTTATTGGTACAAAATTAAGAGTATCATGACTAAGCATATCACTAACTCATAACAAGTCCTGGAAATAGTTATCATTGGCTATGATGTCACACATAAGGAAAAAAAAAAAGAAAGAAAGAAACTTAAAAGCTCTCTCACCTGTATTTTTAGTTTAGTGAAAATTTATGGAAAATAGTATCATTTTTATCTACGATTTGAACAAAAAAGTGACTTACTTTCCATCCCAGACATGGTCACCTCTGTGGAAAATCACTAGGTTGTTACTGGGGTTGAGAGCAACCCCAGAAACTTGGCCTGATAACAAGTACAGTCCAGGCCAGTCCAATGCTTCTTCTACATGGAAATCTGAAAGATAAATTCATACATTTAGTGTAAAAACAAAAGCTAAAAATAAACTCACACAGATTCATGGTAATTAGGAGACACTCATGCAGTAAGTCATCAGATGCAAAGAAATAACAATAAAAAAAATCAAGCCGTGCTCTCCATAAAATAGATCAACATGCACATGCCAAACAGCTTCTTAAGCTACAGGACTGAATTATTGTGAACTTAAGACTCTCTGCTCACTTTTCCTGTTGCTAAGATGTTTATAGAACCATCAAATCTTACTTAAGTCATAAGACAGACAATATGAAACTACCACCTTACTGAGGAGATTCTTACTGTAAATTAATAACTTCAGAAAATATGGCAACAGAAGCGGCATCATTTGAGGATAAACCATTTAAATGCTACAAATGAAAAGCAAGAATGAGAAACAAGTCCATATCTCCTTGCGTGTCTCTCAAAATCTTTCGTTCATTCCTCCTGCTTTGTCCCGAGTCAACTCTTTTTTTTTTTTTTTTTTTTTTTGAGACAGGGTCTTGCTTTTGTGGTTCAGGCTGGCCCTGAGCTCAGCCTCAAACTCACATCACAATCCTCCTGCCTCTGCCTCCTGAGTGCTGGGATTACAGGCGTGAGCCACCACACCCGGCACTGTGGTATGTGGTACTGGTTGCTGCTGGGTGTGGGTCTCCACACCCAGTATTGTTATGTGGTTACCGGGGAATCGAACCCGGGCCCTTGC
>PVIR01030738.1:0-19999 GCA_004026965.1 Petromus typicus | reverse complement strand
TGACTTTTCATTATCGCTTCCTTTGTTCCATAGATTATGCCTTTCCAGTTCATTGGTTGAGATCCTGTCTTCTAGGTCTGAAATTCAGTCTTCTGCCAAATTCATTCTATTGTGCAAACTTTCATTTTCTTTCTTAATTTCCTGGGCTTCTGCTTGTAGGTGTTTAAAAGGTTCCATTGCTTTTGCTATCTTGGATTCTGTCAACTTCATGATTTCCTCTTTAGCTTTATTAATCATCATGTTGACAGTGTCCAATATCTCTGCTTTCATCTCAGAGATCAGTTCTGATTTCCATTTTACTAGATCTGCTTCGGTTACCATTTCCAAGGACCCTGGATTCTGGGCTTCCAGCTTCTCTATTTCCCTTCCCCCTGTGTTACCTTGAGGTGAGGATCTTTGTATCTGAGACTTTGAGTGTTTCCTCTTCTCTGCATTTTTGTCCTTGTGGTTGTTTTTGCATTGTACCTGCCCTATTTTCTGGAGATGTTTGTTGCAAGTCTCTTTCCTCCTAATAGTTAGGAACCTTAAAATATTAGTGTTTCCTGGGTTATTCTTTATAGTCTGTATTGGGACCTAAAGAAAAACCCTTAGTTCTGGTGCATCATATGAGGCACTCAGTCTATACTGTCAGAACACCTTCTCCCATCTGCTGTAGAGGCAGGAAGTCTCTGGCCCCTGCACTGCTATAATGGTGCTGCCTGAGGTTCCAATGGGCCCACCTTCTCACCAATACAGAGTCTCTGGGCTCACTTGTGCAGTCTGCCTGGAGGCGAGTAGGCTGTCAGCCCTGTGCAGCTGCCATGGTACTGGCTGATGTTCCAACAGGCCCACCTACTCACCAATACAAGGTCACTGGGTGTGCTTTTGCAGTTGACGTGGAGAAAGTCAGACTCCGACCTGCTAAACTCTATCCCTGGGTGCTCTTCCGGTGTGGGCCTGGAGGCCAGCAAGCTCCAACCCCGGCGTGGATTTGATGTTGTAGACGCCATTTCCAAAGTCTCCCGCTGCTAAACTCAGTCCCTGGGCACTCCACCAGCGTGGTCCTGAACGCCAGTAACCTCCAACCCTGGCATGGATTCAATGGCATAGTCGCCATTTCCAGAGCCTCCTGCTGCTAAACTCAGTCCCTGGGCACTCTTCCAGCGTGAGCCTGGAGGCAGGTAAGCTCCAACCCCGTTGCAGATTGAGTGGCACAGTCCTGTATTATTATTTTAAACCCCAATATTTAAACAAAAAAGAAACTATTTGATTTACACAAATTGCTAAGTTTAAATTTTACAAAATTTACTTCTTATTTTGACATTAATCAAAAGAATAGTGATGCCATCTTCACAAAATTTTGAAATGAACAGGGTAATCGACAGGCAAATCCACACTCAGTATATTTCTGTATACTACTAGTCACACAAATTAGAGAAATGTAATTTACACAGATAAATGTTACAACTAAATATTTTGATAGCCTATCTGAAAATACTCAATACTTATGATTTTAAAAGTTAAAATGAGAGTATTAAGAACTTATGTTCATGATGAAAAATGTAAAAGTGAAAAAAAAAACCTACTAAAAATATCTGTAATATAATCTCACCATGATGCAACCTGCACATGTTCACTTTTTTTTTTTATACAATTGATTCTTTGGTGTCTGGAGAACAGACTGAGAAAATATGTCTAAGCATTATTCAATATTTCACTTATTGAGTTTTCTATGTGACAGCAACAATAACTTGGATATTGATATATAAACACACATGTGCACACTTACATTGGCATGAAACTTCCACAATTTCCATTGTTTGACGTCCTCATAAAAACTTTCTATATACTGTATATCTTTCTGAGCCAGAGCTCCTTCAAATAAATGCTCATAAACTGGGCAGTTTTGGCAATACATTTATTTCTCTAAGACTCACACAATCATTTATTTTGAAACTTGAACAGGAACAGTAGTGTACATACAGAGCTTACCATCACCATTCATTAAACAGGGTTTTTTTTCGTGTAATACATTACATACCTAAGTGGCTCAATATGTTCAAGTTACTAAGTACTTAAAAATAAAGCCAACAAACATAAAATAGTAGATACCTGAAGGCTATTAACACTTCTGTAAAGTTTAAAGTCTCTATAATCTGAAAGCTATTGTTCTAAATCATAGCTGAGAGACTAAAATAAAGGATTAAAGGGAGCAAGCAACCCCTCCCCTCCATCCACGTGACTGACTCAGTGTCCGATTGGTGGTTCACTATCCACCAGGAATGTACATATGTGAGCTGAGTGGGTCCCAGGGACCCACATGTGCATTGGTCATAGCAAATCTCAGTGGGATACATGTTATCAGCTATACAATATGCTGTTTGTTATAAGCACATATCAAAAAATTCTTATCCATAAAATAGAATAACATAGCATTGGTCCAGCACCTCAATTCTGACCACTTATTTAGTCTCTGCTTCCACAGAAGTTTAAAAGCATTACTTTTGGAGAGCTCTCACGTGAGTAGAATATATCCATTCTGTGTAGGAACACATGTTCTACTCCTGTCATAACAGAGCAACTTCTGTTCGAGTTATCTTTAGTAGAGCATGTATTTTCATATTAATGTCTTTTTATTTGAAATTATATTAAAACTAAATTTTGTTTAGAATTCCAATGTGTACAAAGGATTAAAATGATCAAAAGACTGATTTGTTTTAGCAGTGATCTGGTGCTGACAAATATATGAGACAGATCAGTAAGGAAGACAGAAGTAGGTTTATGTAGTTTGTTAAATACAATTTCTTCCTAGAAACCATGGCAGGATAGTGGCAGAAAACCATTTGGGCAAAAAGTCATATTTTCAGGTGAAGACCAAGATGGCCAGAAAGGTGAGGTTCATTTGAGTCATTCAGACTCAAATGGATGGACATTTAGGATATATTCATAAGTGAAATAAACAGGTCACAGATGTGTAAATACTTTTCTTTTCTCTAATGTGAATAAAATCTTTTCTCTAATATGAAAAACTGAAAATATAAATGAATTCTAAAATGTATGTTAGATATTGTATAATATAAACTATTCAAAGGGAAATGTGGTAGGGTGTCTATGAGAGGAAAAATAATTTAATGGTAATAAAAAAAAGGAAAAGCCTATATACATAGGAGGCAGGGGGCTGTGGGGTGGGTAGAGGAAGAGGAAAAATGAGAATTAACTCCTGTCATATCATTTATTGGTACAAATTCTCCATGCTGAAAGTGACCATGATGTGTATATATAATGTACCAATAAAGATTTGAATTTTTTTAAAAAAAGAAAGAGGTTCATGGTTCTGCAACATTTGTTTAATAGAGGCTCCAATTAGCCTGATGAGAAATGATGGGCCTTTATAGATCATTTCCTGCAGCTGTGTATGATGAACCACAGATTAATATTAGTGACAGTCAAGAAAATTTGGCCACCAAAGGTCTAGGAGTAACTATCAGTCATAAACATAGAATTGCCCTTCAACTAAAACTTCACAGTGTACAGAGAACTCGTGATGGAGAGTGTTGAGAAAAAAGAACATAAACTTCTTTACTTAACTCACTGTAGGGTCATATATGATTATAAAATGAAAAAGAAGGTGGCACACACATTTTTCATGAGTTTCATCATATAAAACAAACCCAAATTTTTTTAAAGATAATTTCTAGAGCAAGGAATTTCATCTACTTGGGTCTTCATAATGAATAAAGGCTCAAAAAAAGGGCATGTGTCAATATCAAAGGTTCTCAGGCAATACTGTTGGGAGACGTCCACAAGAAAACCACACTCCAGTGACCCAGACGCCAATCTCGTCCATCTCAACCGAAGGGACTTAAGCATTATTTCATGTTTGTCTTCCTTCGTGACCTACCATTGTCCTGCTGCTGCTCTTCAGTGGTGACTCTGAATTACCATGTCTCTGATTTCAGATTGGCTTCTTCAAAGGGAAAAGACACCTAGGCAATGGCATCACCATAGTGCTGTCATTCAGAAGGATCTCCCGTGTGGGAGTTAAATACATAGTCTCATAAATAGCTGAGCAATTTTAGAAAAATTCCAATGTTTTCTCTAAACAGTGGGAAGATTGAACAAGATAACCATTACGCTTCATTTAGATGTAAAGTTTTGTATCTCTTCAACTTAATGTGAAGTCTGTTCTCCATTTGAGTGACATAGAAAAGACCTGATTGTTCCAGAAGATATTTATGATTTGTGAAACTTTGTAAAATGCTGAGGGAAGCAGAACCTGCATGCATTCTGGGCTAGCACCATGCTGTACCTTGTAGGTCAATATGTCAAAGATCTTGGCCAGTTATAAGCAAGATAAATGCTTTATCTACTGCCTTCTTTTAGCTTCTAATCTGTAAAGTGCCTTTAGATACCATTGTCTCTTCGTAGTGTTAAAATCAGGTGAAGGGGGAAAAATAATGAGATTATAACAAAAAAGAAAGGAAACAAAGTTTATGTACATAGAGGGTGGGTGTAGTAGGGTGGGTAGGGCTATTGGAAAAAATGAGAATTAAGTTGTGTCATATCCTGGTACAAATTCTCATTGTTGACTGCAATCATGATGTGTATATGTAATGTACCAATAAAGATTTCAATTTTTTTAAAAATCAGGTATGGGACTACAAAAGGCATTGTGAATATAAACATGCTTTGAAGACAAACACTGGTGCAAAGAATAATCATGATGTGGCTAGAAAGTGGAGAATTTGGATATCATAAATTCAAAAATGAATGAGTTCTTTTAAATCAGAATTATAAATCTTTAATATGTATTTAATATTAGTATATATTAAATTAGCATAGGGCAAGAACCTGGCGTGCCTCAACAAAACATGGCTTTAGATCCAAAGGAACTAAAGAAATAATTTAAATACTACCATTCGGGAAGTAAAGAGATTGAAACTTGGAATGGCTAATGACTTTCACAAGTCATAGGTTTAGTTAGCAGTGGTTTTGCAACTCACATGCCACTCTTCAGAGCCTTAGCCTGCTGCTCAGGCAGCCACCAGTGGTGCAGACAGGGAGGATGGAGACCCCAGAGGGAAGGAGAATATCCCTTTTTATAATAATTTGCAACTTGGATTTCCTCTGCTTCAGTTTTTAGCTTGGCTAATAGTAACTGTTTCCAATTTTTGTCCTTCAGTCCACCCCTCTAGGCCCTGGAGAAGGAAGCACCAGTGTTCCCAGCAAGGTGGCCCTGAAGCTAGCATTAATGGGCCCCCTGGGACAGAGCATAACCTCACTGCTGCCTGGCATTTCAACAAGTTCCCAGAATGCTCCCAAAGTTCTAACATCAAATCATGGGCAAATGTCTAAATTTGCATTGCAAAGTCTGTCATTAAAGCCCAAGCTTAGGGCGAGCCAGAATCAGCTCAACAGTAACCTTCTTCCTTTGATTTCAATGGTTTTGAGAATTTTTAAAGTGTTAGAGGATGAATCTATATTCTATGCTGTTTTAAAAACTCTTGCCAGAATATTAGATAAATTACTCTGGTTAAAGTCTTAGGATATCCAGGCATATGCTGAAATGAAAGACTGATCATTTCTTTAATAATTTACTTTAGTCAGCTTTTGCATTCAGAGTACATATGATAAGACTTAGGGAAATTCTGGGAAAGGTGTGATATCAGACTAGTTGGAAGGAGCTTTTTCTCCAATGAAGCATATTAATAGCTTAGTGGGAAAAAATGAGAAAAAACTGTCTGGTAAGCTTTGGAGAATGATTATAATTTTCAGATGACAAGTTTGGGGCTGAGATAGCTAATTACCTTCCAGAAGGAGTCATTAAAACATTAGTTCCTGGAGTGTGACTATGGAGATGAAGCCTACACAAAACTACCATTTTTCTACACATCAAAACCTGAAAAATAAGTTCTCTTTATTATTACAAATATTGTTTTTACTAGACTGATAAGATACAGAACTGAGCTGAGTGAGTCTCTGCCCTTCCCAATTTAGTCTTGGACAGTCTTCACGGAGAAACCTAGAATAACATCAAGTCACTGGCCCACATTTCTAATATTCCCAAAAGTCTAGATATGCAATTGTAATCTTCATCCCTCACAGTTCCCAGAACTTGAGCTGACTGTAGGTCTTTTCCTATCCACATCAATCTTTGATGAAGGCCCTGTATGATAACTATGAAGTTTATTAGGACTGCATAAGGAAGACAGAAGCAAGTTTGACCACCAGATCTCTAGTCCATGAACTACAGTGAAGTGAATATGTTTATTTAATTTTAGAAAATCTAGAAAAGGTTTTATTAAGTGTAGATAAATCAAACATGGAAATAATTACTGGGCAGCAAATAAAGTAGGTGAAGAGAACATAAATATGGATCAAGAGTCAAAGTTTTAAATCTCCTTTGAATGTGTGACTTATTAAAACATTACTTATAAAATCATCTTTAAATTATACTAAAATATTACTTTTAAAAAATATGTTTACTGAAGTATAATGTAAGTACAGTAAACTCACTTTTGTGTGTGTGTTCTGACCATGTTATAATTGTGCAACTGACACTACAATGTTTACACCAGTCCAAAAAGTTCTCATATACCCCTTATAATCAAAGCCTTCTTTTTAGTGTCTTACTTAGATTTTAGGTTTTAGCTGCTTGTGTTCCACACCTCTTTGTGGCTGATTATACTAATGCCAGCAGCCTTGCTTCTTTTTGTCCTTCAGGTGGCCTCTCAAAACACAGAAGAAAAGAATCTGGTTTCCAAGACTACAGCCTCAATTCTAACATTTCTATGAATTCTCACTTTTGATGAGGTCCAATACCTAACTTTTCTATAAACTAAGTGCACTTCTGTACCCTATCTGAGAAACCATTGCCCAGCCCAAGAACAAAGATCTCCTATGTGTTCATCAGGCAGTTTTCAATTTTATATTTAGATTCATTTTGAAGACTAAATTTTTGTACATGGTGTGAGATTTGACTTGTGGATCTCTTTCATATATGAGCCATTTTTTGAAAAGTCTACACTGACAAGTTGGCATTTGAAAGTGGCTGATAATGAGAACCTGTGCTGGAGTTGATGCACAGTATACCAGCAACTCATCCTTCAGAAGAAACTAGCCTCATTTAGGGAAATAATCCATGCTCTAAGCAAGGCAGGCTTAAAATTTTTTTCAATTTTGAAAGGTTTGAATATGTTCATGTATCTCTTTAAAGCCCAGGTTATACATTGTGTTTGTCATCATCTCCACCACTTAGGTAGTAGGAGTGAAAGTACCTCTGATTAGTGATTATACTCACCTCCTGCTACGGGTGCACCAGTGGATTGCAATTAGCAGACTTCAGTAAGATGAGAGCATCTTATCAGTGAGATGAAGAATGCAAAGGTCTCTATTTCCATGTTATAATTAAACAATAAAATCAAGAAATGTCACAGAATTAGCTGCTGAAATGAGCCAAATAATGAGCAGATATGTAAGTATTTTGGGTACATTTTACCTTTGTTTTATATATCCTCTTCTAAAAAAAAGTTTAAATGAAAATTCAGGGGTTTTCCCCCCATCTCTCTTTCTTTCTTTTTCTTTTTCTTCTTCCAAGTATATTAAAGAAGTCTGGTTTTAAGCTTGAGGGAAAGTAAACCTGAGGTCTCTAGTAGCTCTGGAGAACAAAGAGACAATGTATGTCATTTGGGTCTACACCGATCCAAACTTGCCAAGTCCTTTTCCACATGCTCTACACTGGTTGCTTTTCTCTTGTCAGCCATCCACTGCAATTGCCAACCTGCACATTTTTAAGACTTTATTTAAATAATCTCTTCTCCCAAAAGTTTCACAGAACCCTATAAAGATAATTGATTCAGGATCTGATGTACTTTCTTTTTTATAAAGTTTTATTTACATGAATCTCTTTACATTTCTATCTCTAGTTCCTTTTCATTCTCTATTTTGGTATTTCATCTTCATATGTCCCTGAAATCTACCTCTATTTCCAATTGTATGCAGCATAGTACCAGGCACATAGTAATTGTTGCACTGCACTGAGAGCCATATAGGCTGGAGTTGTGAACTGTCTTCCTCCTTCCTCCTTCCAGTGTGTGTAGTACATTGGATTTGGTGTTCCTAGTGATTATCAGACTTACTGAATCAAGTTGAGGCTGGTTATATTTTAAATTCACCTTATGAATCACATTGCCCAATTTTACATTGCAAAGCAACTGCAATTAAATTGTTTCTAATATATAATCTATGGGGAATATTTATAATGTAGCCTTCTCTAAAATTAATTACTTTGGAGTCAAAATGTGCAACTGGGATTTTGGAGGCCATGTAATGGGTTTTTCCTTGTTCCACTGCTATTTTTCTGTGTGAATATAAGTTATTTACAATCCCTGTGATAAAAAGAAACAACATAGAACAAGTAGCCTAGCAACTTCTCAAAATCATTATGTAATAATGTCTGTAGAGTACTTTCTGCTTGTTGGAGAGGGGCTTTGTAAAAACAAGCCATTACTGGTATTATTAAATAATACCTACTGAGCAAGGTCTTATGGCTTAACATTTCTCAGTAGTTCTATAATTCACTGAAGAGCTCAACTACCCATGAATAAAAATATTTTTTAAAATGTTTGTACAAAGTAACTTCAAAGAGCCAACACATAGTTATGGCTCTCAAGTAACCACCACTTTCCCATCTCAGCAGAGAGCTTACCTCTTTCTCAAGCAACAATAACAATTAATATAGTGAAGTACTGATTTAGACATTAATACAAGCCAATAACTCTAATATTTTTCATGAAATTTATTGATAAATTACTGCAGACACCCTGTGACAATCGTTAACATTCCCATTCAGTAGATGAGAAAAAAATGGCACTTCAAGAGAAGTAAATTGGCAAAGACAACTCAGTAACTGCAGACAACAGACATGAATGCAAATCATCTGACCCAGGGCCAAGGACTCTAACCACTATCCACAGCTAGTTGAAAAAGCAATAGGATACGGACTATCGGAGAAAAATCTTTTCCTTTTAATTTTAGAACAGTAAAATTTGCTTATAATTCATGGTTTTAAGGTTGGACGGTATGCACAAATCATAGAAGGAAAGTGGAGTCTGCATCTGTGACCCTGGAGCCATTAGAATTTCAGAAAGATGTTCTGGAATTGTAAGAAGCCAAGACAGGCAGTATGTGATATCATCACAATTCACTGAAAGATTCACTCAGTCTGTTATTAACTAGAAAAAAAGGTAACATAAAATTCATCCATGTGTTCACAAGTTCTTCCAGACTAAAATTTTTTAAATTGCTAAACTGATAGATGAAGAAACTTCTATAAAAGTAGAATATGTACAGTTCAGCAAAGGTTTGGGACAATATACTGAAATGTCAGGTGATATGACAGGTAGATGAATTTGGAACTTTTTGCAGTATTAGTGAGGGTTCTTAAGGAAAGTTAAGGTCAAGGCTGTCCCTGTCAGCTCCAGTGTTTTCATTAGCAGTTTGCATGAGAACATGAAAAGCAAACACATCTAGACTGCAGATTTCAGGATGTTGGAATCATAGAGTGAGACTCCAAAGAGGTTAGCAAGCTATAATCAAATTAACAAGATATAACAGGAACAAGATTTCACTCATTATGTAACACTGGAAAGCAAGATGGAATTAATCCACAGAATTCATTTAACCTGCAATGCCGTACATATTTTTTTGTCAAAAGGGTCAATAAACATGTATGTATCAAACCCATGTTTATTTGTTATAGTATTTGAATAATTGTTAACTTTTAATTTTTTGAGTTTTATTGTATTAAACAATGAGTTCTCCACAGAAAAGTAATTGAAAAAATAAAACATGGCATTTTTAGTATTTACTGATTTTATAAAAAACCATCAAAGTGTTCAACACTGACTGGTTTTTGGTGTACAAAATCTAAAAGAGAACAACAGAAATAAATTTCTGTGTGAACTACAATGAAAATATCAATAGCATTCCACAAACAATCTTTACTACAGTTACTATCCTGAAGGCAGCCTTTGCACAGGACAAGAGCATGTTGCATACACTTGTATTGCTTTTACTGACAGCATATGTGTTCTGCTTTCCTGGGCTTTTGGTGGAGCATACTTGACACCTCCCTGATCTTGCTATTTTGTCAGGAAGTTCTTACTATATTATATATGTGTAGTTAACAGGATCATAAAATATCAATAACAAAGTATTTAATTATTTCTATGTATTGTGTGATTAAAATAAACATAAACCTTTTCACATCAGCCATGTACTTGCTTATGAAACCTAAAAGATAACATCAGAAAGAAAAACCTATGTGAACTACCATAAAAATACCAATGAAAGGGCCAGGGAGTTAGCTGAGTGGTTCTGGTGCCTATCTGGCAAGCTCAAGGAACTGGGTTCTATTCTCTGGTAACCACATACCATACTGGGTGTGGAGACTCACACCCAGCAGCAATCAGTACCACACACCACAGTGCTGGGTATGGTGGCTCATGCCTGTAATCCCAGCACTTGGGAGGCAGAGGTAGGAGGATTGCTGTGATGTGAGTTGGAGGCTGAGTTCAGGGCCAGCCTGAACTACAAAGTGAGACCCTGTCTCAAAAAACCTAAAAAAGAAAATCTATAACAAAAAAATCATTGCTTCAACTCTCACACCCACAACAGTCTTCATACATGGAAATTTCATGTTCCATATACAAGTATGGCTTATAATGATAACACATGGCTTGTTCTCTTGTCCATTGTTTTAGGGCACCATTGACATCATTCTTATTTACTTGTTGTAGTAGGTCTGTCAGATTACCAGTGTGCTCCATAAACTTCCTTCATAGTTAATAATACATTTCTGAGTTGATTATTGGTACATACAGAATGTTTTACTTGTATTTCAGCCTTTGTATATTTCAAGACATCTTGTAGCTCTTCATCTGTTGCAATTTCCAGCACTGAATGGCAGTGTTGGCATTTTGTCCAGTAGGTTTCAGCTCTGTCCAGGTCCTCACTACATGTTCAGATCTAGTCCTAACATTAGATCATTCCATTTAATTGCATGACCAGTGTTACACTTACAGGCAAATTTCATTTTAATATGGAACGCATCTTTCTCATAATTAGTTCTGTTTTTGAAGTATTTTTTAAATAGCTTATAAAAAAGTTCAATGTGAGATAATTGGCTATGAAAATGCTTTTCTTAATAGAGTGTGTATGATATACAACTTTATATGAATGTGTTGTGTACGTTTTTACATTTAAGTATGCCACTGGAAAAATTCAGGATATTAGTTATCTCTTACTCAATACAACTTTTCAAAGAATCAGTTCAAATAAAAGAAACAGCTGGTAGCATTTTCAGAACTCAAGAAGCTAAAGGCAGAAACATAAGATATAGTGATTTTGCCATACAATAGCAGCATTGCCTGTGTATGGTATTTATTATGCCCCTTTAGCTACAGATGCAGCACTGAGCAGAGACAACCTCTGAGCAACCCAAAGTTTGAAAGGACTTTCTCTCCTTTTGTTTGAGCTTAAT
Source organism: Petromus typicus (assembly GCA_004026965.1). Classification (NCBI taxonomy): domain Eukaryota; kingdom Metazoa; phylum Chordata; class Mammalia; order Rodentia; family Petromuridae; genus Petromus; species Petromus typicus. The sequence continues at coordinate 8,478 of PVIR01030738.1, read as the reverse complement.
TTAATGTACTATTCCTTCTTCCATATGTGAGGATTTGATGTTTTAAGAATTTTTTTTTGAGAAAGAGTCTCATTATGTAGTCCAGGCTGACCTTGAACTCACTTTTTAGTCAAAGCATTACTTGTAGCGATCCTCCGACCTCAGCATCCTGAGTGGTAGGACTATTAGGCATGCACCACTACACTCAGATTTAAAGTTTTGTTTTGTTTTGTTTTGTTACGTAAATGTATATTACTAAAAAGCAATTGTTAGGTGATAAAATTAGTCTTTCTGAGTCCACTTTACCACAATTAAAAAAACTTTTCTTTTGGGTTTTTTTTTTTATCTTTATTGGTACATTAAATATACACATCATGATTGCACTCCATAATGGGGATTTATACCAGTATAAGACACAACTTAATTCTCATTTTTTCCCATAGCTCTACCCACCCTATCACCCCCCCATATACATAAAATTTGTTTCTTTACTTTTTTGTTACAATCTCAACATTTTCCCCCTTCACCCTATTTTACATTGAGCATTTTCTATTTCACAATATATAACATACAATGCTAGGACTCTTTATTTTCTCATACCAGAGAAAAGATGTGATATGTACCTATCTGTGCCCTATTTATTTCACTTATGAGGATATCCTCAAGGTATGTCCATTTAAGTAGAAATGATTCAAACTTATCATTTTTTATGGCAGAGTAATACTCCATTCTGAAGAAGAACCACAGCTTTTTTATCCAGTCTCCAGTTGATGGACATTTGGGTTGTTTCCAAGATGTAGCAATCACAAATTGGGCTGCTATAAACATGGGTGCACATATGTCACTGTGATATGAGTCTTTTAATTCTTGTGTGTATATACCTAGCAGGGCAGTGGCCAGGTCAAATGGGACCGCCAATCCTAGCTTTTTGAGGAATCTCCAAACTGATCTCCACAGGGGTTGTACGAGTCTACAGTCCCACCAACAGTGGAGAAGGGTTCCTTCTTGTCCGCAGCCTCGCCAACATTTGCCGTTGGCTGATTCTGAAATGGCAGCCATTCTTTTGGTTTTTAAGTCAGACCATCTAACTTCTCAATAGATTTTGTTGTTTTGATATAATTGAAAAGTTACTGGATTTTTTAAAATGTCTTAGTCAAATTTTTTGAATAATTATGTTATTTAGATTATGAATAAACTATCTGGACATTAGCGTTCACATATTTAAGAATACCTAAGCATAGATTTGTGTGAATATATTGAAACTGATTTTTAAAGAGACATTTAAATACCTATGCATTTGGTGCTGTAGTTAATAATTAAATAAATTTTCAAATACTCTAAAATTTTAAAGCTATTTTCCAAGTAACAAACTAAAATAGTGATTTTAGAGTTCAGTTTAATTGAATTAAAGTATAATAATTGGTATTATGCTTTCTAGCGTCTAAGATGTGGGTATTAGATTCAGAATAATTCAACAGATGCTCAAAAACAATGATACATGCTCAAATACACAGAGAAACTCCACCCCCAAGAAAGCAGTACATCTAGATTAGAAAATACAGGTAAGCATCTGGTAGCATCCAAAATGTCAAAGAATAAACAGATTTAAATGGTATTTGGGGTTTGATTCTGAAGGAGGAAAGTAATATTCCCTGTGAAATGGGAATAAAGTAAAAATAAATGAGGAGAGCAATGGGAATTGAAGTCACTACTGATATCTAGAAGGCTAAAATTCATCATCAAGTAACAACATGCTCATTCTCCATCTTCACCCACAGTTGCTGAAAAAAAGAAAACAGGTCTCATGATCATGATGAAGATTTGACTCAGTGCTTATGTAAGCTATTCTGTGCTACACCAAGTATTACCTCAGAAAGAAGCCTGCGACTCAGTGAAAAGACCTGGTATTTGTTGAGGGAAAGATCCAGATGGAGACAAGAATAGATGTAATATACTTAACTATTATGAAAGGAGAAAGATACAAGAATGAAATTTGAATGGGAAAGAAAAAGTTATAGTGTGGCAGGAAAGAGAGAACTATGAAAAAATGGAAATAAAGACTGTATTTTCAAAATAAACATAATGCAAAAATATCAAAACAGTTAATAAGTTTATATTGAGGGAAATACAATAAACCAACCTTTGCAATGTGAATCAATTCAGTGATATAAATTTAACAGAACATTTACAAAATGATATTTTGGTAATTATTTTAGGATGTTTAAAGAGATAAATGAAAATGTAGTTTTCAATAAGAGATTTTGAAACAAAATAGAAATTTCTAAGTAATCCAATATAAATCTTAGAAAGGAAATATATAATATTTGAAATAAAAATTCCATAAATATAGTAAAGTCTACATCAGACATAGAAAAAAAAAGTTACTGAAAGCCATTAAGAATTTACTAGCAGAGACAAACACAAGATATAGAAATACTTAACTGAAAAATGCTATGTGATGGGTTATCCTTCCCAAGAACATGAAACAGATGAGAAGTGTATAAGTAATTGTTAAGAATCTTCCAGAAATCAAGATATGAATCCTCACCTTCAGAAGATGTACGAACACAAACATTCCCTAAGTATGAAAATATCTAATTATGAAAATATATGTCTGTATTTCAGTAAAATGAAGTTGTACAGCATCAGGAATAAATAATTATCCATAAAGACCATCCGAGAGATATTCCTGTGGTAGTCAAGAATGGGAGAGAAATGAATAAGTTTAAGTATATAAAACATGAAAAGCTCTAACCATCAACTGACATATATCATAGAAAAGATGAAAGATTACAAAAGTAATAAGTACTCAAAGTGATTTAAAATACTGACAAGTATTTCAAAACAGAGGAAAAAATGATGTTACTCTTACAAGAATAACACTAAAATGCTTAAGGATGAGGAAAATTGTTCAACAGCTAGATAAGGCAAGCTTATTGGAGTTGACAGGAATATTTAAATGTTGAATAAACATAGATTCACTGGAAATATTCATAACAAATGTTCATAACTAAAATGAATGTATAAATCAAGAAGAGTAAGCTTCCAGACAAATAAGGAAACACAATATTTTACTCATCCAAGATCAGAAAAATAAGAAAAAATAATGTTAAAAGAAAAATAACAGAATTACTTAAGTGGCACTTTTCTCAATCCTATGCAATTTGGAATAAGTAATAAAATTAATGTTATAGTGTAATGCATGTATTATATTAATACTTTTGCTAATATTTAAATATATAATTTCTAGCATTTCAGCTCGTATATTATATTAACATATTACTTGAATGTTTACTAATGATGTTAGGATCATTCCATTTTTATTAGAAGAGAGAATGATGCACAACACTTTGCTTAATGTATCTTTCTCATTTATTTTCAGTTTCATACAATGTTGAATTTGTAAAAAATATTTGGAAAGTTTTTGGCTTCTTTGTATTATGAAAAATTTGAATATGATTAAAGATTAATTTGAAAGTTTATTTGAAGTCATCTGTGAAATTGTTTTTATGAAGGAAGCGATAAAAATTCTCTGAATTATTTATTTGTTTATAGCAATTCTGATATTTTTCTCTGTATTAGTAGTCATCTTATATATGCTCTATCTCTCCTGGTGCCTGTTTGGGAAAAGTATATTTTCTTGAAATGACATCTGACAAAGGAGAAGACATCATGCTGTCAAAGCAGATATTACATTTAAATTTTTACATTTTCACTTAAAAACACAGGTGACAAACTAATGTTTATAGAATATATGAACCAAATAAGAATGTACAAATGACATATGTATGTGAGTAAAATATATATATGTGGAATATAACTAAGATTGTTACTTTGGCTACATGAAAAGTTATTACTTTGAGATGTGATACCTGTATAAATGCTTTTTTGTTCATTTAGAAAATAATTGTAGATTTTTCTAGTGAATGCTTTTGGTTTTTGACCACTTAGGATGCTGATGGTTATTGGTGTTGCATAGATGAGTTTTATCAGTTTGAGATAAAGATTTTTGTTCTAATTTTCTGTAGAGGTTTTATATGAATGTGTATTTCACTTTGTCAAATGCTTTTTCTGTATCCACTGAGATAAGCATGTTATTTTTGTCCTTGGCTCTGTTGATATGGTGTATTACAATTATGGATTTGTGCATGTTAAACCATCCCCACTCCTTGGGATGAATTCTACCTACTGTGTACTTTTCTTGATTATTTGATGCATTCTGTTTTCCAGTATCTTTTTGTGTCTATGTTCAGTTGGCCTGAGAATGAGATTAGCCTGTAGTTCTCCCTTCTGGCTGGATCTCTCTCTCTCTAGTTTTGGTATCAGGGTAATACTTGTTTCTGGGAATGACTTTGGTAGTATTACATCTCTTTCAATTTCATTAAAGAGTTTGAAGAGTAGATTTTTTCTAAATTTCATGTAGAATTTAGCAGTGAATCTATCAGGATCTGGGATTTTCTCTGTGGGTAGGTTTTCAATTATGTCTTCAATATCATTGGCCAATGCTGAATTACTTAGAATATTTATGTCTTCTTGATTCAGGTTTGGTAAATCATACTTACCCAGGAATTTGTTCATTTCTTGTATTTTCTATTTTATTTGAGTACAAATTCTTAAAGTAGGTATTGATGATGGAATTTCTACAGAATCCTCTGAGGTTTTACCTTTTCTATTCTTAATTGTATGAATTTGAGTCTTTCCTTTTCTTTTTTTTTTTTTTTTTTTGATAAGTTTGGCTAGGAGTTTGTCAATCTTATTTAATCTTTCAAAGAATCAACTCTTTATAAGTCTTTGTACTGTTTTCTTATTCTCAATTGCATTCATTTCTGCTCTGATCATTATAATTTCCTCCCTCACATGAGCCTTGGGCCCAAATTTTGTTCTTTTTCTAGAAGTTTGAGGTTTAGTATTCAATTGTTGACTGAAGCTGTAAACTTCCCTCATAGGGCTATTATCATTTCATCCCCATAAGTTTCAGTATGTTATACTGGCATTGTAATTTAATTGTATAAATTGGCTAATTTCTTCTTTAATTTCATCATGTCTCACTAGTTGTTCAAGACGATATTACTTAATTTCCATATGTTTATGTGTTTTTCGTGGTTTCATTTGCTACTGTTTTCTAGTTTCATCATTCTATGATCTGATAATATGCATGAGATAATTTAAATTCCTTTGAATTTAATTTAGTTAAGCATGTTCTGGGAGCTGATATGTGGTATGTTTTGGAGAACATTCTATCGTAGTTGAGAAGGCTGCTTATTCTAATATGACATGGAACACTTTGTAGATATCTACTAAGTTGATTTGTTCTCAAATTTGTTTCAGTTCTTTGTTGATTTTTTTCCAGTCTATCTGTCTATGGCAGTGAGGCATTGAGGTCCCTAATTATAACTGTGTTAGTACTTATGTAACTTTTCATGTTCATTAATATTTGTTTTATATATTTTAAATGCCAGTATTTGGTGCACACATATTTATTATTTTTATTTCTTCCTCTTGGAGTTTTCCCTTAACAAGTATATAGTTATCTTTTTTTTATCTGTCTTGAATTGAGGTTCACTTTGTCTCCAAGTAAAATATCTAGAATATATAAAGAACTCAAAAAAATCATACTTCCCAGATGTAAGACCCTGTCCAAAAATAGGCCTCTGAAAATCCATACTTTTTCAGATGAAATACAAGTGGCACATAAATACATGAAAAGAGAATATTTAATATCACTGGCCATTCAAGAGATACAAATTTAAAACACTGCTGATATTCCATCTCTTCCAGAAAGAACAGCTATTATCAAGAAATCAGTCAGTAACAAATGCTAGTGGGGTTGTGGGTAAAAGGAAACCCTTTTCTACTGTCAATGGAGGGTAGTCTGGTGCAATTAGTGTGGAAATTCTCCAAAAAACTAAAACCACTTGACCTATCTATTCCTTCTCTTGTTGTCTTATGGAAGGAAATAAAAGCATCATACCACACAGATATATACATACAGTTATAGTGGCAGTTATTAATAGCTAAACTTAGAAACAGCCCAAATGGCAATCCACTGATGAATTTATAAAGATATGTTTTTATTATGGATTGGAGTACTCCATAAAGAAGGATAAATTTGTGACATTCCTAGGTAAGTTAATTACCTAGAGAGCATACTCAAGTGAAATAATCTAAACACACACATGTGTGTAAATGTCACATTGTTTATCTGGAATGAAAAACCGAAAATGCAAACAAGAACCAAAACGTGTAATAGATATTATAAAATAGGGAGAAAATGTTCAAATGGGAAGAGAACTAGGGAGGGAGGATGGGGAAAAGAAGGAAGGGAAAGGAAAAATGTGAGAAAAAGAAGAAAATATGGAAACAAAGCTTTGGAAATAAAGAAGTGAAGAGGGGTGTAAGGAAAGGAATAGGGAACAAAAAGAAGAATCAAGACATATCCTGTACAGGTGAAAATGCCATATGATGAATATGATCACGATATATATCTAAAAGGTACCAATAAACTTAAGTAATTAAAAATAATTATGTGAATATCAGAGTAAATATATACTCCCTAAATTCATTGTTACATTTTTGGTTTTGCTTATTCCTGGTGTGACCTAACTTGGCAGCTAGGATCAGTCTATCATGAAGTTTGTCATCTTCTCATTGGTTCAGAGGAGAGAGACTTCCTGTGATGAAGCAATAATCTGCTCTCTGTGGTGTGAATGGCTTCACTGACCAGCTCTCATCTGACATCTTGCACTCCATTTTATCTATAATCCTGTGTGTCTTTACTTATTCATGCTCCAGAGTTAATTTCTTTAATTCATTAATTTCATTTATTCATTAGTCAACTTAAAGAGACCATTCAGGCATTAACTAATTTCTTTCATTCATTAAACTATATTTTCATTCAATAGGTAATTACTGCATTTTCAGGCACTGTGTCACACAGCAAAGACAGAGGAAGAATAAGACCAGAGGAATGGTTTGTACTCAAAATTTGATGAAGAGCCAAGCTTTTCTCACATGGTTTTTCAGAGACTGTACTTGATCTAACACTTCTTGTAAGAGGCTAGTCCTTACATAATTACTTAAACACAGTCTAAGGAACATGTTTCATCCTGTAGCTATTGTTCAGACCAAGGTCCAATAAGTGAGAACAAGAAATTTCAACATAATTCATGGAGCCAAGAAATTGTTATGGATGTTATAGCAGAATCATCTCTGAGTTCTGGGGTGGAAGTAGACAATGCCCTACATTAGATAGTCTTAGAAAAGGCATTTTTTCTCCTCATTTAAGAGGATCATGTAAATTAGGATTTTGACTGCATAAAGAATTTTGCCTTCTGAATGCAATTATTGCTATAATCATTGTTATTGTATGTTATCCAGGATAATAATTTCTTTTGAGATAATTCTAGTGTAAGAGTGGCTACTCCATGATACAGTTATTCTCAGTGGTTTCTGAAAATGTAGTTAAGCCAACAATGAGCTATTTCTCAAAAGTAATTAATTTCCTAAAAAATGTATATAATTCGTGCTATACATTCTCTTCTGTACAGCTTCTTAACTTTATGGTAATCTTTTATCTTCAAATATTGTAAAAAACAACTTATAAAATCAAACTTATTGATACAGTTATTCATATTTTCTTAACGTAGCATCAAATAATTGCATATTGTTTGAAATCCACTTTGCAGAATGTGTCACATCATAACATCAGTAATTTATAGCTAGTATTTGTTTCCATTGCTCAAGGCATAAAGATAGAAATCCTACTGTCAATTATAAAATTCCAAAATGTGGAAGGAGACATGGCTTATTTGAGATTCTAGAACTAGGAAGGTGTTGCTCCTGTATAGACTTTCCTAAAGTTTCTTGCTCATGAAATTTAAAAACTAATAGCACTCACGTTATATAAGCTTCCAAATTAGCAGTGTAATTGAGTGGGAGGTATTTTTTTTTCCTTTAGCATCAGTATAATTAAAAGAGAAAGTACAGCAAGAAGGCAGAGTTCATGTCTACCCAGCATTTCCAGCCTGACATTGACTATTTTAGCAGATAGTTGAAATGTATCCCCCTGGGATATCAACTGATAAGCTTGTTTTCCATACAAATATTCTATTACATTCTGTTACTCTGAAAGCATTCTGTATTAAGGTTTTACATAAGGAATTAATACAATTCTTCCAAATCTCTATAATTTCTGTAAAATATAAATAAATAGTAATTGCCTATCTAATTGTATTGCTATATTAGTAAAATGGGAATGGTGTGTTCTATTTAACCTTTAGGTAAAACTTTTTAAAATACAGTGAAAATGCTTTTCTAAGTGCTGGACGGCTATCTCATTTGATGAAGATGTGGAAATTTTACTTTTCTTTTCTACCTATTAACTAATCATCACCATAGCTCTTCGAAAAATGCAGCTGCACAGGTAGAACTCATTCTATGTTAGAAATATCTCTCTTATATTTATTTTCACTTCAGGATCCCATGCCTGGATTTTTTGTT
>PVIR01030737.1:0-20011 GCA_004026965.1 Petromus typicus | reverse complement strand
TGGTTCAGGCTGGCCCTGAGCTCAGCCTCCAACTCACATCACAGCAATCCTCCTGCCTCTGCCTCCTGAGTGCTGGGATTACAGGCGTGAGCCACCACGCCCGGCACTGTGGTATGTGGTACTGGTTGCTGCTGGGCGTGAGTCTCCATGCCCAGTATGGTATGTGGTTACCGGGGAATCGAACCCGGGCCCTTGTGCTTGCAAGACAGGCGCCGGAACCACTGAGCTAACTTCCCGGCCCAAAGCAACTGTATTTCTTAAATGTCAGATATTCATTTGAAATTTTCTATTTTCATTTGTAAAGATAGACATTTTCTAAATTTTCCAAAAATGTGCTGTAGAAACTAAAGGGCAAAAGTGATATCAGTCATCTTACAAATAATGCAAGAGTTCAGCATTGTTTATATGAAGAGTGACCAAAGTACTAGAGTCGGAGGCAGTGGCTCTCGGCTGTTCCATTAGAACCATCTGGGAAAGCAGATGCACTTTGCCTAGTTGAAAACCACTGCTAAAACTACGAGAGGACTATTGTTTTAAGTCATTTAGTATAATAGTTGGTGTTGAGATGAAGTTCTATTTTTAATAGATAAGACAACCAAATTGAAATTCTGTGACTCACCAAGCCAGGAATATTAGGGAATTCCTTGAAAGCCATGTGTGTCCATTAATTAGAAAAGGGATGATATAGAATGTTCTAAAACCAGAAAGCCAAGTACGTGTCTGTTAACAGGACAACTCACACGGAACGGGCATTTGCTTTGAGATGAGGCAGGAGCCCAACACATGGAATGGCATTCTGTTTGGGTGGAATTTCCTTTCTTCACACCTCGGGTCGCAGAAGCCACCGCCATTTCTCCTCACCTGCCACTCCTGCCCTCCAGCACACCTCCGGTGGTGGGATGCATTCCTGTCTGCAGAAAGCTGAGGAGGAGGAGGGTACTGTCCCACAAGGAACCTGTGACAGGGCCCTCCGAGCACCTCGGTTTCTCTTCCAGGCCAGGGACAGATGAGGGCTGGCAGTCAGGGCCTTGGCGTCCAGAGATGGGCTTACGGACACTTTGGAGGGGAAGGGCTTTCATGCAGACACATTTCTATTTGTGAATAGAGGCGCTTAACCATAAAAGAGCTTTCATTAAGTTACAACACCTAAATGGTGTTCAAATGTATGTGTGATTTTGAAAGTAGATGGACAGTTGAAGTATATAATTTATTGAATACTATGTCCCAGCCCATCTAACAGACTGCTAACCTCAGACTAAGCTCGCAAAGGAGATACTATTTATGCTTAATTTAAATTACCCAAAAGTACAGCTACTAGAATCCCAATCAAACTCCTTAGAGGCCTGTGTATTTTCTTCAGTCTTCTAACAAGTGGCTCTGATACAGGTTTCATTTTTATTAGTACGCACAGCACACAGTGATCCCACTCATTGTGGCGAGCTGGCACATGCGCTTCATTCTTTTTGGTTCCTTCTCTGGCACTATATAGCTACTGATCCCTACACTGTGCTAGTTCAGCTTTTACATTGTATGACTCTGTTTTCCTGTGTTTGTTGACTTAACCTTAATAATCTCACGGCTACTAACATTGCACCTGGCTCACTAAATTAAGAAAGTGGATTTACAGCCTTTTTTCTCATCTCTTACTGTTTTCTGTCCTCAAATTTTCTGCTACTTCTGTTAGAGTCCTTTACACAGAATACAGAAGCAAGAAAACAAAGTGTGTTCCATTTTGAAGTTTCCAAGTCTTTGTGCCACCTCTTTCCCATGAAGGAGCTCAAGTGTGTCTGCAATTATTTATTTACTTAAATATTTATTTTTTGAGACAAGATCTCACTATGTAGTCCAGACTGACCTTGAACTTTATGTAGCTCAGGCTGGCCTCAACTCAAGACAGTCTTCTGCCTCCTCTTCCTGCGTGCAGAGATTATAGGTGTAAACCACCATACCCAGCTCCTGTTTATATTTAAAGCCAAGGTCTACCACAGGGATAAGGGAAGGACATCCCTGCCACCTACAATGGCCCTGCCTCCCAATTATTCTTTGCTATTTAATAAGCATGGGGTTGAATTTCCAAACCAGTTAGCCACTGAGAATTCAATTTCTAATCCTTGCTGTTACTGGCCCTTTTTATTTAGTTTTCATTTTTTCTTTTGAAAAAATGCCTCACTAACTTGCCCCAGGTAGGACTTGAACTGCAAATCTGCTTCAGTCTCCCTAAATGCTTCGATGTGCCACAGTGCCAGCTGCCTTCTATTTTTTTTTCTTTTGTTTTCTATTTGAGACAGGGTCTTGCTATGTAGTTCAGGTTGGTCTCAAATTTACTATGTAACCAAGGCTGGCCTTTAGCTCACGGGCTATCCTACTTCCTCAGTCTCCCAGGTGCTGCCAATTATAGGTGTGTAACACCATGCTCAGCTTCTTTTTTATTTTTTTGGAGAGAGTTCTTGCTAAATTGTCCATGCTGAACTGAAACTTACAATCCTTTTGCCTCAGTCTCCCAGAATTTGGGGATTGCAGGAGAATGCCTACATTTCTGAAAAAGTATTTTCTTTTTCCTCATGAGTCCAACATTACAAAGATGTTCTTAAAAGAAAACTGTTAAGACTTTATTCAGGATGTATATCAGGCATTATAACAAAACAGCAGAACTTCAGCCTTTGAAATACTGTAATTTCACATCCCTTTGATACACAGTCCAGTATACTATTTAATTACACACCATTCTATAGACTTCAGAATACACTAGAGGAAATGTGCACAGTCACGATCAAGAACATCAGCTCCTTGAGTGTACACTTAGAGGAGGAGGCTGGCACTTTGCCATTTCAAAGACTGTGAGGTGAAGAATTAGGAAGGCTCAACGATGGCTGTGGTTGACAAGCACTTAGTACAAACACATGGACGGTTACCACAGGACACACACGCCAAAGGCCAGTGAAGTTAGCAAGCTCTTCACACGGAGCCAGGAGGGAGCAGGACTGATTGCTCCAGCTGGGAAGCACAGGACCACGCCTCACCTCCTCAGAAACGGAACAGGTGCTCGATAACCAGGAACTAAAAGTCTTGACAGGGAAAATACAGACGTCTGAGCTAGCATTTTGTAAACAGCTTGTGTCTGTAAGTGAGCAAATTTTTAAAATTCAGTTATAGCCTCTAGACAGAATACCACACCACTATGTGTACACTGATAGGCATTCACATTTTATGTCTCTCCATACACAGATATACAGCTTGTTGGATGAGTAAACACATTTTGCCAGAAATATGACAGCTGCTCTCAGTTGTACAGTGAGTGTCTTCAAGAGAGAAACCAACCCTCTAGTCAACACATGAATGAAAAATTTACATTAAGACAGCAGTTTGAATATACCTTATATTTTAAAATCTTAAGTAATACAGCATGTCTGAGAGTAGAGTACTTCAAACTGGTTTTCTTTGTTTTGGGGGGGAGGTTTGGCATAGTTGAGTGCAAACTCGATAGCCTAGATTTGTTATAACTTTCCATCATAAAAGGGTGAAAATACAGGATTTTGAACTCCGCTGCTAATGGCATTCATTATTTTCGCAAAACAAAAATTTACGAAAAAGCTGCTTCTCAAGCTTTTCTGATACTTCTGTGTACACCCAACTAATAAATATATTTTAAGGACTACATTTTTCCTTTCCTGAAACTATTCGTGTACATGAGCTTGAAGAGAACAGGGTTTCTGTCATCTCTAAGAGGGTGAGGTATGAATGGGTGTGGGGCACAATGAACAGACAGCCTCTGTCCTCTCAACCATGAATTTGCTTTTTGATCTATTTCCCTAAATCCTTTCGTAAATTACAAAATCACCTTCACAAGAAGTATGGGAAGAAGGGATTTCAATGTGAACATCTGGCAACAGTTTCAACTAAACCCTTCTAAAGGTGGCTTGGTTCCACCTGTGTCGTCAAGCAAAGGCCCCCAACGTGTGCACGTAGCTCAGTAATAGGACAGTTTTCATCGGGCCTCCCTGCTTTGAGGCGGTGGACAGTGAGTTCTATGCAGGATATAACACTACTTCTCTAGTCTGCGGGGCATATCTATGAACAAACACAATCCAAATATGAGTACCTGGGTTGTGACCACTGCATGCAGTACACTGACAGAAAACACCAACTCGAAGCACAAATATACTAGTCCTACATTGGCTCAGCTCTTAAAGGGGGAGGGCAGCTACCTCAGACTACAGATCCACCTAAACTGGGCTCTTATTCTTGAATAAAATCTTCTGTCTCAGCAAGGAGTCCCTTCAGTGCTTTGTTCCCCTATTAAGCAATCCTGGCTGACAGAAAACATCTGAAGACCCTAGAGGCTGTGAGAGTGAGTCTGCTCCCACCCACACTCTGCACAAGCCAGGAAGGGAGAAGGCTGAGCCACAGCTGTCGGTGGAGCTGAGCAGCGAGTCATCTATAAAGACCTCAACCTCTAAACCCTTTCGGAACCCACCCTTTGGGTTGTTCTACTTGTATCTCGTATATTTCAGAACAAACCGGAAACAAGGCATAGCTCTAGCTTTTTGTGGAGGTGTTGTGTTTCTTTTTGCTTAGTGCTCAGGCTTTAGGCTTCTCTACCTGAGGAAATCAGCTGCAACATGGGCCACTCTGAAGGACAGAGTCATGTGGCAAAGTGAAATGCTCCAGAGTCTTCTGACAGCTCTGAGTCCCCAGCCAGTCCCAGGAGTTTTGCCAACCCCTAGGCAGGGTTAAAGCCCCTGACTAGGTTCAGAGGCTCCAAACCCTGAATCCAAGGAGATGAGCTTCCGGTGGCGTCCCGGTCTCTAACACCCACCCCTGTGCTCAGTGTCTCTCTACTCCTGACGTCTCTGCTCTGTTGACTACATAACCATTAGAACAATACAGATACCACCTTCTTGCAGGAAGGGGGATGCTTTCCTGGAGATGGACTGGGAAGCTTTAGAAGCACACTGGAGACATTGTCTAGAATCAAATTATTATAATTTTTTTATATTTCTGTTTTTGCAGTTTTCTCAGTTAGAATCTCTGGCGGCCCTTGCAAGTTCATTAAGCCAAAAGCCATATATATATGTACATCATAGTCCAAAAGTATTAGTACCAAAAACAAAAAAAAATGTTTTAAAAAAAAGTGCTTTGTTTGCATTTATAGGACTAGAAACTAAGTATGCAACAGATAAATTACAAATGTACATATCAGCAGCAAAGGGTGATTTCTCTTCCATTTCTAAAAACACTGCTGTCTGTAATGACGATCCAATTGTGAAACATTACTAACCTCAGAAGACTCAAAAGTCACCCCTCCACCACCTCTCCCTTTAGCCTATCCCCAGCAAAATAAAGAGAAGGGAGGAAAACATAAACTCTTAAAGGTGGAAGAGGGGCGCGAGAGAAGGCCACGCCAACGAGGCTGCGCACTCAAAGCACACCCAGCCTGCAGACTCCTGTTATTCGTGACTAGCTCTTTAAGGCAGAGGAGAAACATTCTGTGGATCCAGTGCTGTTGGCTCGTCTCACTCACGTGGTTTCAGCGGCTGAGGATGAGGTACTTTTCTTCCTGAAGCGAGAGCGAAGGATTCTAGGCGGTGCCTGGTAGGAAAACACAGGGGAAAATGGCATCAGTGAATAAGGCGGGAGGAAGAAGAGGTTATCCGGTGTGTGACAGTCTGCTCCTTTGGCCAGATGCACATGGTGAAGCGGTGGAGAGGGGGTTCCCTCTGAGTCCCCAAAGCAGGAATCAGACCCTAGGGGTGCACCCCACACACCATGTGGAGCTGCGCCCACCGAGAAGGCCGGTACCTCTGCCTGCCTGTGCTCCCCCAAGTCCCCAGCTCTCGAAAGGACTGGGGCAGTGTGATGCATCTCTCTTGTTTCTGCCTTGGGGGCAAGTGATCTTGAGTGACACGCAGAGAAGCGCCTCCTCCCATCTCTCCCCTTGTTTTTGTTCTTTCCTTTGGAAGCTGCCTTGTGCTCCTTGGTGTATGCTTCAGACTTCCAGTCCCGTGCTAAATGTGGGGCCCATTCAGACACAGCAAACCACACCACAAAGGCAAACACCACCTTTAAGTATCAAGGGTTGCTCCTCATCTCCCCTACAAATGACTCTCAAGGCACCACTTTCATGGGGGTACACAAAGTCCAGGAAGGTTTCTATGACAGTGAAAGAAAGAGGAGATCCTTGCCTAGCACAGGAGCCCCCGCCTGTCCTCCAATGCTGTCTCTTTCTGTAGGGAGAACTTTCTCCACGCGGTCCTTTCACACTGCTGCTCCTTCTGACTGGGGCTCCTCCCACCCCACCTTGCATCTTTGTTTCCCAAAGCTCACAGTCACTTCTGTGTGGGACTCCCCAGCCACTGCCCAGACACAGGAGGCAAGGCTGCCCCCCAGTTCTGTCCTCTGGTGGCATATGTGCCTGCCATACAGCAAGAGCCTTTGCCCTCAGGTGTGTGGGTGTGGGTAGGGGTGGGGGTTTCTGCTGTCTCCTCCTGTCCCCAAATGTGCGCTGACTCCCCATGAACTTCCTAAGTGCAGGCCCATGCTCCATCCATCACCACTGCCCACTGGCGGCTGCGAAATGCCAGCCAGGCGCATCAAGGGAGGAAGGGAGCCAGGCACAGAGGCACATGCCTGGAATCCCAGCACTCTGGGGAGTTGGGGCAGGAGGTTCCCAACTTAGTGAGACCTTAACTCATCATCTGAAAATGGGCTGGGAAAGTATGTTGATGTGCAGACCTGGGTTTAATCCTGAGTATGGCAAAAAATCAAAATAAAACGTAATTCTTTCCAAAAAGAAGGGAAAGAGTGAATGGAGAGAACACGCTCCTGCCTGACACCAGGTCCTCAGACGCAGCCTCCCCTGAGAAATGTTTAGCACCATGTCTGAACACAGACTGGAAGAGCAGTGTCAAACAGCTTCTTACTAACTCGTGTCTGGGTGGTTACAGTAAACAGCAAAGCAGTCGGCAACTCGAAAACAAAACCAAAAGCACAATCCCTTGGGCCCTGGGATCTTTGGAGCAGGACTCCTCCCCATGCCCAGACCGGAATCTCAGTAACTCCACAACTGACTCAAGATGCTAAAACTCCTGCACATGGATGTGGCCATGAATCTGGTGTGAACAAAATCCCAGCCCACTGTGCTTCAGGTGAACCTGATTTCACCTCTCTGACCTGACCTCACAGAGACCTCTGTTCTGTGGTCAGGACATGCCCGGCTCGCACAGGACTGCAGACAGGAGGTCCCTCCACTCACGTCAGAGAGCAAGGCCCATGAATTCTAGACTTGGACATCCTGCTGCCAAAACCACGTCCAGAGCTACAACTGGATGTAGTATCTATGTCAAGAGTATTGTTCTTGGTCGTTTACAAGGGACTTGGCCTCTTGTCACATTTTGTGAATAGCCACTTTGTACCAGGCACAGTGCTATGCCTCAGAGAAACCGTGGTGAACAAGCCTCATTCACAAAAGTGTGTCACATTTAAAAAAGTAAATCAAAACCTAGATGCCTTACCACTTTCCTATTTTCAAATGAAATCTGTGGAGCCATCTCTCTACCCGAACTCTAACCCTTGGCAAGTAGCTGGATACTGTTTAGTGACTTATCCTGCCTGTGGGATGGAGGTATGGAGAGACATCTTTTCACCCAAGCACTTAGGAGGTGGGGTATCCTCAAACAATGTCTCTCCTGGCCAGGCGTAGTGGCTCATGTCTATAATCCCAGCACTTGGGAGGCAGAGGCAGGAAGATTGCTATGAGTTCGAGGCTTGCCTGGAATACATAGTGAGCTCAGGGCCAGCCTGAACTACAAAGCAAGACCTTGTCTCAAAAAAAAAAAAAAAAAAAAAAAAGAAAGAAAAGAAATGTCTCTCCTGGGACCCCCAGATCTCCTGGGCAAAGCTCCTTGGCAAACTCACTCTCCCCAGCCCAAAGACCCAGACACTGTGTACCTCCAGGGGGAACTCCGTCCTTCTCGGTGCCTTATACTTGTACATGAAATCCAGCAGGTCTTCCTCCTCGTCGTCAGAAAACGCCAATGGGTTTTGGACCTGGTGAGGCTCCCAGGCCTTCACACCACCCTCATTCACCTCTCCCTCAACCACTTAATGTCCATTTACAATCTACGCAGAGGAAACAAAGTACAGCGAAGAGGGGTCAGTGTGAAAAGGAGCAAGGAAGGACAGGAAAGGAAAATTAGGCACACAGCACAGCCAGGCCTGTTAGGAAGCCGACCCCATGCCCACCCGTGTCTGCAGGAGTTCCAGGGGCTCTGGGGGATCCCGCAGGGGGTCAGGGTTGCACAAGTGCAACTGTAAGACTCACCACACACCATGCACACAACCTCAGGCTCAGAATCTACCGAACAGCTACCCCGGCGGATGGGGCACTGCTTCCCCAGGAGAAGCAGCGGCCTTGACTGAGACGGGTCCAACTCTGCCGCTTAGACTAGTGGCTCCATCCCAGAATGCTCTGGGGGAAGGGTCTTCAGAAAGGATGGTGGCGTGATCTCCAGGGAGGAGCACATGCTTTTCTATATTCCACATACAAACAATGTTGACAGTGTCTGACGTTTCTGTGTTCAGCTCCTTCTCTTTTTCTTTCCAGTTGTAGTTTTTACTAAAGCATCCCCACAAATTTCTGTGCAATGTGCAAACACACCTTCTGCCTCCTTTCTGAGGTGCAGGCGAGGACCAGACTGCCCCAGGCCTAAGGCCTCTCCTCCCCAGGAAGGCCAACCCCAAGACCCCAGCAGCTGCACAGCACCCGCTCTGGCCCCTTCCTGGGGCGGCTCCTCAGCAGTGGGGCACCAAAGCCCTCTCCAGCAATGCCTATCGCTAACGGTGTCACCATCCACCTGGTCAGCTCCAACACCCTTTAATAGGCAGGATGTAAACTGCCAGGAGACCTGAAGGAAAAACATGGAGCAGAGCTGTGCAGACTTTCTCTTTCCAAGGGCCAGTACCAGAAAAGCAGAGGAGCCCTGTGGAAGGAGAAGCTGAATGTTGCCCCTCCTTCCAAGAACATGACAGCGATTCCTATTTCAGCGCCAGGCTTTGAATAAAACCGCAGGAAGAGCTCCCTGAATTAATTACTCACCGAATACACAGTCTATTCCATGTTTTCAGGCCAGGTGGCCCTATCTCAGTAGAGATAAGAAATATTCTCTACCGTACCCAGCTTATCTGACATCCACAGAAACACCTTTCAATGCTTCCCGTATTTATTTTTACCTAGAATCACAGAAGGTAGTGCTCAGATCATCTGGTCCCTCTACCCTGAGGTCTGCAGATAAAAACCCACGCTATTTCTGGGACTCCCTTCCTGCTCCCGAAGGCACCATCAGTCACCAGACACACTTTGTCACGACCTGACAGCACCACGTGTGGGGCGCTGTGCTCTGCAGAACCCTGATCTCCAGCAGCTTTAAGGGCTCTGCCAGCCTACCCCCCCCCAGCAGCCAGCAGGGGGCAGCATGAGAGCGCAGCTGCCTTGAACAGGCCTTTCAAAGAGAGCTGCAGGCGGGAGCAGATTCGATCAGTCTGCGCCTTAGTAAGGCTGGACATCCTTAATCCTCCCCTTGGTCTGCCAGCTCCATGTTCAAATTGATCACAGGGACCCCAACCCTGCTTGGAGATTGTAGCTGGAGGCCTGTGCTGCACGCTCAGCTCTCTTGTCAGTCTCCTGTCTGAGCCTATCAGAAAGCGTGAGGACTTGTGGGGTCATGGGCTGGTCCCCCCTCACTCCCTCTGAGTGCCTTACTCAGGCCTGGGAGTATAGTGGCTGCTCACTCACTGAGTGGCACCTCGAGGTCATCTCAGAGAGCTCAGCTTTCAAGCAAAGACAGAGCCTGGCACCCATCAACCGGAAACTTCTCTGGACACAGACACAATACTGCCTGACAGAAGGAAGAAGAGACAGGGCTGCCCAGGACCCAGGCTCCCCAGACCAGTGCAGAAGCGCCTGCCCTGCCCCCACCCTGGCAGGAAACCCCATCCCTGGGTGGGAGCTGGAGCCTGCGCCTCTGCACATGCACATGCTGTTCCTGTAAATCCTGTTCCATGGCCTGTGCCGCACCGACTGCTAGGGCACAGAGCACCCAGACTCGCAGCAATCCCTGGGGTCTCACGGCTCAGCCCTTCACCTAGTCTGCACACCCGCTGAGCAGCACTCACTCATTAGCAAAATAACAACCACCTCCAGACCAAATCCCAAAGATCTCCCGGAGCATCTCCTCCACTGCATCCTTGAGAAAGGACTACAGGATCAGAGAGAAGTGACCCTCAGGCCCCCTGGGGGTCAAGGGCATGGATATCTAAGCAGGAATAGAAAACTAGCGCTCAGCTGAGCAGCGGTAAGCTGGGGTCAGAAGTAGCCTCCATGGAAACTGCAGACAAAGCTTCCTAAAATGAGAAGAACCCCTCTGTCACCATGTCCCCTACATGTGGTGCCCACAGTACTGGCAATACTCCCAGGGCTCTGAACAGGCCTGGCCTCCAAACCTCGGGCTGACTGTCGCACTGTGGACACCAACTCTCTTAACTGATGGCACCTCCGTCTATGCAGAGGTGGGGGAAGCCCAGCGTCTATGACTATCCACACCTCCATGGCCCGCACTTAAACTGTCTTACAGCCCTCACCCCACCACACTTGCCCACTCCCTTCCCCTAAGCTTCATTTTTCTTATTTTGATTCACCACTTCACGTCTGTCTCACATGTGTTTTCTGGGACAGGGAGAGATACAAATGAGGAGCAAGCCCCACACAACACAGTCCCACTGAGGCAGTGCCAGGACCAGGACGGGATCACAGGCAGGAAATATAGCAGTGCCTTCTGGGTGCTGTTATCCCCACACATCTGCACAGAACTTGCGACCTGCGGGTCCTTAGCCCTGACAACAGCCCGAAGGGTGATGCATCCACGTCCAAGTTCCCCAATGGGCCTAGAGATGACCAGAGTGGGAGCAGGGTCTCCCAACAAGGCCGGCGCCCCAGTTCTTCCCTAACCTCAGGTGCTGGGGCTCTGAGGCCACAGAACTGCCCCAAGGAGCCTGAGGCAGCTAGGAAAGGGCAGGCTTGGGTGTATGTGTTTAGCAACCCGTCACACAGCACAGCAGGCTGGCCACAGCCCCTCCCCCGCCTCCCCGAGGTGGGGCGGGGAGCAGGAACCAGCTGCATTTAAGCCCTTTAAAGGCCTGAGCAGAGCCGCCCGCTCAGAGCCCAGGGCTGCACCACCCCGCAGTGCAGTGTAGCAGAACACCCCCAGGTTAGCAAACACACCCACACAGCACAGGCCAGTGAGTAACAGAATGTGGCACACAGGTCAGAAGTGCATGCCCGTCTGCAACACTTACATCCACGTCCCCGGCAGCCACCGAGAAAAGAACAGAGAACACTGTTAGGGGAGGGTCTGAAGGGTGAAACTCTCACAGGTGCACGAGCATGTGCACGCGCGCGCACACACACACACACACACACACACACACACACACACATACACACACACACACACACACACTGTGCCCATACTCCAAACCTGTTGTGGTCAGAGGAAAGAGACCAGGCTGCTAGGGTCACTTTCAAAACAGTGCTGCTTGGGCCCATTCATTCCTATCCTCTCTCTCTTTAAAATTATGTCCCACATACTTAATTTAAAAAGGAGGGGCACTCCCTCCGGCTAATTACACACAGTGACCCTGAATTCAGTTCCAAGTTCCACGCAGGCAGGTAGAGAAGAAAAGGGTGGTAGACAGAGAAAGAAGCAGAGACACATACAAGAACCAACAGGGAATCCGCCGACACACAGGCAGGAAGGGGGCCCAGGAGGAGAGGGAATGTTCTTGTTAGAGCAGAGCCTCCGCCTGAGCCTTGCTGTTCCCAGGAGCCTCGGCCTCTACTGATGTGAGGCCACCGCCTTGTGACACACTCACTAGCCCCCACTTTTTCTTTTCCCAGCTCCATCATGAATTAAGACCTGCATTTACAACTCCTGGGATATTCCCCTTTCTATTCAGGGACCCTGGGCCTCTACAAGTCCCCAAGAATGACTTAAACCTCTGCAGGATCTGGCCTGAGCAGCCCTAGCATGTGATATTGTTTTGGGGGGCCCAGGAGGAGAAATCAGCTATGATTCCCTAAAACCCTCTCCAGTGGCATCGCTGGTGGGAGTCAGCCTCCAGCCCCAGGTCCAGGATGAGCCTCCCCCAGCACTATCTGCCACCTCCCAAGCCAGGCCTCTTCACTACAGATGCTGTCAGACCCCGAAGGACCCTGTGGGGGTCCAGTCCAACCTGCCACCTTCCAGACGGGCATCCAGGCCTACTGAGGAGGAACTGTCCCGAGTTGGGGGCAAGGAGAGAGAGCCCCAGGGTACTGAGTGGGATGAGGCCCTCGGTGAGGCAGAGTGACCCAGAAGGGGGTCAGGGCTAAGGCTTCCACAGGGCCCCTATCTGGTACCGAACAACCCTACTCTTTGGAGTAAAGGGCCACTGAACCCCAGACACTCTTCTCTACAGTATGCCACCGCAGCCCCGAACCCTCCTAGTTAACTACAGTTATATATATGTCAACAGCCTGAAAGGCTATCTCTGATTACAAAACTTTATGGGGGGCAAGGGCTTCCAGGAAAGCCACAAGGACAGAATGGAGCAGAAGGCAGCTTTTCCCTCCCCGGTACCCCACGTGACAATATCCCAGAACAAGAGAAGAATGGAGTTCAGATCTGAAATGCTGAAGGGTGAACAGACAGAAGTAACCAGGCCGCCCTAGCTGCAGCGCCTGCAGCATGGTCGTTTCCTGGGAAGTAGCACCTCCTCGAGCCCGTCCCAGCATCAGGCATGGGAAACGGCTGCAGAGGACCCTTTGTTCTGGATTTGGGCTGGGAGACCAGAGTGGCAGCTAGGCCAGGCGGGTTAGGCTAGAACCTGTTTCCACCACACCCTGCACAGCGCTCCTCTGTCAGCTTCCCTCACAGCTTCCAGCTTGAAAAGCTGAGCACCGAGAAGCCCAACAAAGAAATGGAGGGGAAGCAGGACACTGCCAATGCAGTCTCAAGTCCTCCAGGTTACCATGGTGGGGGGTGGGATATATCATGCTATAGTGGCACAGGCTATCCTGGGCACCGGTTATGCTTTCTCTCTTCTTTACACCACCAGCAGGCTACAGGCCAGGGTGACCCCTCGACCTCCCAGGCCAAAGGCAGCTCCTTCCTGGGGGAGCTAGGAAGGGTCACACAGTGATGGGTTCATCAGGTTCCCTTCTTTGTTCTTCATGTGTCTGGTTAAGATGAGGCACGCAGGAGGGGTGGGTCATGAGAAAACAGCATGGCCAGTAGCAAGGTGGCCATGCCCTCCTCATGCCATCCCTTGCACAGGCAGCAGCAGGAGCCCCTGTCCCAAACTGGAAGGCCCAGTCACAACCTCTCCCTGCGCTATCCTGGTTACTCCAGGTAGTAACAGCAGTAATCTTTCCGCAAGCCCTTCACAGCCATTTCCACAGCTGCAGTGAGGCCGAAAAGCGGGAACCTGGATCTCTGTTTTAAAATGAAGGATCAACTCAGCAATAGTTAGTGGTTCACACCAAGTTGCACCGCTAGTAAGTGGCAAAGCAAGACCAGGGCTCCCTTGGCTGTGCTAGCTCCCAAACCCCCAGAAACACAGGGCTTCATGACTTCAGAGGACCCTGGTACGTTCTTGGGTTCTTGTTACTCAGGACACAGGGAAGTCTGTACCTGTGGTGTCTTAAAAACACCTACGTACACACCTTTGATACTCTTTACTTCAAGAAGGGAAGATCAACTCCCCTTGAAAGTGGGCTGGACTGCATAATTCACTTCCAACAAATAGGTAAAGCAGAAGCAGTGGGTGGGACTTGAAAGAGGAAGTTATAAAAGGTGCTGTGGTTTCCTTGCTGCCCTCTCTATCCCAGATCACTCTCCGGATCAATCTGCCATGTTGCAAGGATGCTCAAGCAGTCCTGTGGAGGTTCCTGCAGTGAGGATTAGAGGCCCACAGCCAAGGGCTATGGGGCCCCCTTCCATGGACACTCGATCACTAGAGCACTTGCCCACAGTGCTCAGGAGGACTGCAGCCTCCTGAGAGGTCAAGCCGCTCCCAACTTCGTACCTAGGAACTAGAAGACACTGTATATTCTGTCCTAAGGAATTAGCCTCCTGTGCCTTTCTGGCTAACCAAGCAGCTGAAAGGGAGCCCAAGGTCCAGTGGCAGCTAAAGATTAGACCATTGGCCTATGGTGAGTCCAGCAGGCTGCAAGGAGCTGGCTGCTTACTCACCTTTCCGGGTCCGGCAGGTGGAGCAGCAGGTGCACACTGTGGGAATGGGGTGGGGCAATCAGTGACATCCCCCAGCCCTGGGTACACAGGAAGGCCTCAAGGCACTGTGGGAATCCCTGGGTGTCCAACACAGGGTTCCCAAGGAAGTGAGTCTCTACAGAGAACCCAAGGCAGGGTCAGGATCATCGCAGGTTCCACTTTTCAGGTGTGATTTAGAAAATACCCCTCCCCTGGCCCACAACGGTCAGGTCTTGCATTGTACTGTCCAAGGGAGGGTAGAGCATAGAACAGAAGTTTCCTGAGGTAAGTAACTCCAACATCTACTCTCCCAAAAGCCTCCTCCCTTGGCTGCTGGCTCACGCCTCCTCACACTGACCCCAAACAGGAAAATGCTTGGTGTTCAGGTGCTGGCCAATGGCCTAACTTGCTACATCCTGGATAAACTATTGGCCTCTGTGTAGTCTGGCCCCTGGCAGGCAGTGGGTGCACACTAAGTACAGACTAAGTAACTCCAGATCCATACACGGCCAGGATCATTCCTTTAACCCTCTTTCTGGTGTTTAATACTTGACATTCAGTCCCTGCCCGTCCTCACCCTTCGAGCCAGGGGGTAAACTCCAGGCCAGTGCAGGGGCAATGCCCAGCTCCTCTCTGGGTGCTACAAGCAGCCCAAGGTCCAGACTGTATGTGTGCAGGGGCCTCTGCAGGTGTGTGTGCTTGGGGGACAATCACCGAGGAAAGAGAGAACCTGGGTCTACCTTCTAGGGGTGTGAAGGCCGAAGCGATAATGAAGAACGCTTTATGCGCCTCCTTTCTCCTTTCCTTTGCTTGCTTCTTCCTTTCTTGCCTCAGGAGGCAGGGGCTGAGCAGATCACCTTCCTCAGTGCTCAGCCCCAGCCCTCACTGGCTCGTGGGAACCTGCCCCTTCTGACGCACGTGCGTGTGACTTTCACTCTGACACATCACTCATGCTTCCCTCCTCCTCAGGAGGCAGCAATTTTAACGTCTGAAATGCACCTTTTGGTTTAGATGTGTTCTTGCAAACTCTGTTTTGTTTTGTTTTTTTCAGTACTGGGGGTCAAACTCTGGCAGAACTCTGTGTTTTTATTTTGCATGATGTTGGGAACCATGCTGTTTGGGAACTGCAAGGTCAAAATGGACCAGGCCTTCCTGCCTGCAGATGGACTTTGGACTTAATGCTTGTCTTCATCTCTGGTAGCAACAGGGACTCAATGGTCCCACATGCTGTGATGCTTCAAGACCCATCTGCATATCCACTTAGTCTGTGGCTTCCTATGGCTATGTAGGCTCCGTGGCTGCAGCCACCGCCTCTTACCTGTCCTCTCCCAGGCTGTCTTCAATGCCTTCCCAGAACAGGGGCCTTTGCTTCAGGGCAGAACTACACCAGATCTGTCTAACTTCTCAAGGACTACTGCCCACATCTGCCTTGCCCTGTGGGATCCTCATCTACATAACTTCTCTAGGACTATTGTTGGTGTTCCCCTGCCTATCTAGGACCTTTGGAATGTAGATAATAAAAGGTGTGGCGGTGCTGGGGATTTAGCTCAGTGGTTCTGGCACCTGTCTCGCAAGCGCAAGGACCCAGGTTCGATCCCCTCGTAACCACATACAATTCTGGGCATGGAGACTCATGCCCAGCAGCAATCAGTACCACACACCACAGTGCCAGGCGTGGTGGCTCACGCCTGTAATCCCTGCACCTGGGAGGCAGAGGCAGGAGGATTGCTGTGATGCGAGTTGGAGGCTGAGCTCAGGGCCAGCCTGAACTACAAAGCGAGACCCTGTCTCAAAAAAAAAAAAAAAAAAAAAAAAAGTTCTAGTTAGTTATGTCCCCTTCCCCTGTTTCCTACAGTACAATGGGTCTATGTTTTTATTTTACCTAAAATTACACTGTTTTGGACTTTTCTCACGAGGCACCAAGCTTTCAAGACCCATCTGCATGTCCACTTAGTCTGTGGCTTCCCACTGCTATGCACAGCTCCGTGGCTGCAGCCACCGCCTCTTACCTGTCCTCTCCCAGGCTGTCTTCAATGCCTGACACCTATCCTAGGTTTGCTGTCACACAACCCTAAGACAAAGGCTGGAGGGGATTATTAGGCTCATTAACCAAAGGCAAAAGGTGAAGGGAACTGGGTCCGTCTCCTGTGCAGTGGGTGAAAGCTTGGTGTGGCTGCCTGGGGTCCTGCCTTAAAAAGAGCCCTGAAGCTGAATCGAGGTCCAGGGGGGACAAGTGTGGCACCTACACAGACCCAGTGCCACTCTCCCACAACAGAAGCCCAGTTGCT
Source organism: Petromus typicus (assembly GCA_004026965.1). Lineage (NCBI taxonomy): Eukaryota > Metazoa > Chordata > Mammalia > Rodentia > Petromuridae > Petromus > Petromus typicus. The sequence continues at coordinate 3,420 of PVIR01030737.1, read as the reverse complement.
TCCCTCCTCTGATGCTTCCTCTGTTCACTCCTGGCATCTGAAGTGCCCCCTGGGGCTGAGTGGGGGAGGGCACAGCAGCCCGGGTGGCTGGGTTTCCTCTGACAGGCTTCCTCCTGGGCACCTGCTCGGGGAGTGACAGCACTGATGTGGGCATGTGACCCCATACCCAGGCCTGGGCCGTCCATCTCCTGTATTTCTTTCTGAGATGGCTTTTACTTTGGGCCTCAGAATTGCTGGGGAGAGGACTGTACCATCCCTGGCCTCTCTGCTGGGCCACCAACACCTCCCTCCTCTGCCCCGTAGAAATCACAGGGCAAGGGCACAGGAGGCTGAGCACAGCTGGGTCTCCCAGAGCCCTCCTTGCTGCCTCAGGAGGGGCAGTGTGGCAAGGATGTCACCTGCTCTGCTAATGGACGTGACAGAGCTAATGCCAAAACAAGTCATCTCAACCTCTTTTACACCTGATGCTGGGCCTGAAAGAAGTCAAGGAATAGGAGATATTCCCAGCATCCTTTAGATCCTGCCAGACTTCTCCCATTCCTAATCCTGAGGCTGCCCAGGAGCCTGAAGAGGAGGTCTGAGCAGGAGGCCTGGACTGGTCCCCTGGGGTCTGGCACAGTGCATGACTTCTCCGGGCTTGTTTTCCCTTCTAGGACAGCCATATAACGGCAAGACAGGCTTTCAGAGGGAAAGGGACTGGATGGTCGCTAGGCCACTTCCCAGCAAAGCAGGGGTCCCTGTCCAAAGCCTAGCCATTCAACTTTGGGCCCTTCAAATGCCTGGGATCTCGCTACCTCGTGGGACAGCCCATTTCTGCAATACTTTCAGTATCACAAAGTGCTTTCCTGGGTGTGATAAATAACAAGACCAATAATAGTAGTATGTATCAGTGTCAAGCTCCATGCTAAGTACTTCAACAGCTTATTTCAACTAACTGCTACAGATGGTGGGTGGAATCCCTATGTACAGACAAGGACTCTGAGCTATGGAGAGCATGACAGTTTGCCCAGCTCACAGGACTAGGGAGTGGCTGCTCAGCCCTCAGGGCCTCCTAGAATAGGGCCTTTTTTTCTTCTAAGCAACAGTTCTCAGGAGCCAATGAGCTGGGCAAGAGGTATGTCCTGCTCGTGGGGCCGGAGACCACACACATTGCGCTGTGGCCCACTAGCAGGTGACTCTGGTGACAGTCCTCCTATCTAGGCTTCCGTCTCTTTGCTGGCATGATCTGAGGTTAGACTGGGTAGTCTCTGAGGTTCCTTCCTGCCTGGACTTTGGGGTTTCATGCTGAGTTCCTGCAGTGGCGAGTTCCTTCCAAGACAACCCCTGCCTCACGGCCATGCCTCTACCTACCCCCCTGCCTGGCTTCTGGGGTTAAAACATCTCCCACTAAAATCTGTGCTCGTTGGACCTGGGGGAAGAGCGTAGGGCAGAAATACTGACTTCGAGGAGCACAAGTCACTGTTCTCAGGGAACCTGGGCTGGTGCTTGTTCACACCAAGGGTCGTGGGGTCTCTCAGGATCCTGCTCAGGGCAGAGTCCCTTGCAAGCTGCTCCTCAGAGATACCACCTGGTACAGATAGCATGGGTCACGGCAAGGCAGACTGCGGGCACTCATACCCGCCCGATTCCAAAAGAATTGGAGGCCACAATCTGGCAGTACCTCCCTCCCCAGCCCTCTCAGCAGCAGCAGAGACTCAAGGCCCTGTGACTTCTCCACACAGCAGTTTCAGAACTGTGAGTCCTGGCTCCCAACTCCTGCTTCAAGTCCACACTCTGACTTGCTGTGAGCCTGAACCCTATGCTGAGGGATCAGACATCATAGGGTCCCCCACACAGCTGTGCCTGGACATCATCATGCATCTAGTTCTCACTGCAGACCAGTATACTGGGGCCTGTGGGGATGGACCAGGATTCTGCGTGTTGAACAAGATTCCCTGATAGGTCCCCTCACAAGCAGCCTCATGCTGGGCACTTGAAAACTGGAGTTAGACACTGGCGGTAGAGATGTGGTTACCACAGGCCTGTCCCCCCCCCCCAAGGAACTGCACCCCAGAGCTACTATGGGCCTCGATATGTGGGTGCTGTGGTGTGCACGATGACTGGGTGGTCAGGGAAGAGGAGGAGACAGAAGAGTAAGAGAGAGGACAGGAAATGTCCAAGCAGGAAGAAGGCCTGTGAGAGGTAGTCAAAACAGGAAAGGCCCCTAGAGCAGGATCAGAGGGGAAGAGAACAAAGAAGATACAACAGCCTAGCCCTGGCTGCACCTGTGGCCTCTAGGATTGGCCCAGGCACTGGCCCTCAGCAACCCCAACCCTCTACGCTGCTGATGGAGGATGGAAGACGCTCAGGGCAGGGTCCCCAGCTTCCTGGTGTGGCCCGAGGGCGCTCTGACCCTCAGCTGGCCTAGCAAGGTAGAGTGGACATCTCTGCCCCTGGCAGGTCCATGGTCAAAGGTCAGATCGAATGTCTCTCAGTGAAAGTGAGGCACCAGGGGCGGGTGTGGTGGAGAGGAAGCAAAGAGACACCTACCTGAGCTGCCAGCGCTCTCAGAAGCACTCCTGGACATCTTGGGCTGGCCATGTTTGCCGCTGGCCCGCCCAGCCCCAGGTGGAGGGGGACCCGCGGGAGCAGGGGCGCCATCTCCCCTGATGGTGGTGAGGTCCTGCATGCTGAAACTCCGGAGTCTCTCTGATAAGGCACCCTGTCCCTGGACACAAGACAGAAGGGCACACGTCAGAGGCTTGGCACAGGTTCTTGGGCAGTGGTGAGGCAGATTCAACAAAGGAACCCTTGATATGAGGTTAGCAAGGTGGAAACCAAGACCAGGATGGCTCTGCCAAGGAGCAGGGCCAGGTATACCAGCTGGAAACAATGAGGGACAGGGCCATGGGGAGGCGTTGCTCCTCTGGCCCTCGGTTCCTCCTTCAGACACCCCAGGATGAGCCCTCCTTCCTCCCTGGAGTGTGTTGGCTGCTTCTCTGCCTTTGCACAAGTAAAAATCCATATATGGGTTCATTTTTCTCAGTTCTCTGTACACAAGAATCTGGTCACAAAATCCAAATGTAATATTCTGCGCTCAGTCCTCACTCCTCTCAAAGGATATAAAATACAGGCAGTGTTTTGTAATGTATGACAATGGCCCTCCTTTCACCTATCCAGCTGCTTCCGTTTATAAGGCACATTTATGTCGGCGCACTTGGACCTCATAAAATCCCCCAAGAGGTGGGGAATCAGGAAAGGAAAAATGGTATTTGCAAAAGCATCCCTGCTGCCAATTGTAACCATTCCCTGTCAGTCTCAGGAGAGGACCGCTATTTGTTGAGGAAAGCAAGATAAGTGCCCTGAGCAGATGAAAACAAAATCTTTTTTTTTTTTAGGTTTTTTGAGACAGGGTCTCGCTTTGTGGTTCAGGCTGGCCCT
>PVIR01030736.1:0-20004 GCA_004026965.1 Petromus typicus | reverse complement strand
TTTTTTTTTTTTTTTTTAGGTTTTTTGAGACAGGGTCTCTTTGTGGTTCAGGCTGGCCCTGAGCTCAGCCTCCAACTCACATCACAATCCTCCTGCCTCTGCCTCCCAAGTGCTGGGATTACAGGCGTGAGCCACCACGCCCGGCACTGTGGTATGTGATACTGGTTGCTGCTGGGCGTGAGTCTCCACACCCAGTATAGGTATGTGGTTACCGGGGAATCGCGCTTGCAAGACAGGCGCCGGAACCACTGAGCTAACTCCCCGGCCCCTGGTGGCTGAAATCTTTAAGGATACAATGTGCCAGTTAAGTTGACTGGTCAACATTAACCTATCATGGCCTTCACAAGGCCAGTTGTAGCCCCCTTCATAGAAGGAAAGACTCCCCTGGTCAGCCTGATGCACAGTCAGCTCAGAGATGCCAAACATTAATCAAAGACTAGTTGGTCACTGCAGAACCGCATCAGAAAGATGTAGGACTGTCTCAGCTCCCACTGACATGCTGCTTTGGCCCGTGGAGGGGCCCAGTGTTGGCCATTGGAAAGAGCTAGGGCTGGAGTTGGTGGCTGAACTTTGTTCCTGGTGACACTGCCACTCACTGGTGGTGTTACCTCCAGCAAGTCCCTCACTCTGGATCTTGGTGTCCTTATTAGTCATAAGAGCAGTTTCCTTGGTGACTCTAGCTAGGACATTGTAGGATCTGACAGCCCTGGGCACCCTGCTAACCCTTCTAACAGCTGAGGGAAGAAATGAGAGTAGCAGAGCAAGGAACATGCGAGTCCTACCCTGCCTTGTCCCTGTGCCTTTGGAGGGCACTAGGTACACAAGGGACAAGAGCAGAGTGGAGACTGGACACACACACAGCCGCCTGTACCCTCTGGCCCTAAGTGTTGGAAAGGGAATGGTAAAGCTCAAGATTTCAATTTCAGAACCATCTTAGTGACTTAGTTACCGAAACAAAGTACCCAACCCTCACAGCTCAAAAGAGCAGGGAGGGGGTTATTTTGGCTCACGTTTCTCTGTGTTCCATGGCTGTTAGGCAGGATGGCATGGGAGAGTGTACAGCAGAGGAAAACTGCCGAGGTGATGCCAGCCAGGAAGTGAAGAGGAAGGGAGGAACCAAGGGAGGAGGTAGCACTTCCGGGCCACTCCCCCAGTGATCTCCTCTCCAGCCAGGCTCTGCGACTAACATCAGATTTAGCTGCAGGGGGTGGGAGGAGGGGAGGAGAAGAGGAGGAGGAAGAAGAAAGAAGAGTAGGGGAGAGGAAGCAGGAAAAGGAAATGGTTGGGTCCACCCTCCTTGTCTAGATCTGCTCACTGCACAGGGGTCGGAAGAAATGGTCTAAGCTTTAATGCAGTGTCCTTCCCAGGAAGGGATCGTGACCTCCTCAGTGTCTTCTGTTCTCGTTACTCAAATGAGCAATTCTTCACCCCTTGACAAGGTCAGGGAAGAAGGTTCCTGGAGGCAACCCCAGCCCTGGGGGCCAAGAGTGAAGACCAGAGATCTCTCTGGCCACATTCAATGAACCACAACCTATGTCACTAGGTCATCGGTGTTATATACTAATGCTCCAGTGTCCCCACGACAAGAAAAAGGAATAGTGAGGCCTCAGTATAGGAACCAGCCTACAAGCTCAGAGCTGATCAGAGGGTGACAAGGATGAAAACTAAAGAGACACAGAATCTGATTAAAATGTGGAGGGTCAGGGAGCTCTTGTCTCCCTTCAACAGAGAGCCGAATGACTGGCACCCTCCGTGGTACTTGTTCAGGTTAACAACAGAATTTCAGCTATTTTTACTTTTCCCTGCAGTGTGTCAACATGCTTACTCAACATTTATCTTCTTGGTGCTCACTGAGGAGGCCAATTAGGCCTCAATCTTCCTATCTGATCTCCCACATCAAAGGTTCCTGTCAGCTCTGAATTAACAGCAGTAACAACTCAAGAAAATTGTAAGTAAATAAAAATTTTAAAATTCACTGTTTTCTAATGATACATGGCCAGGGAAAGAGACATAAACAGAGCACAAAGAATGATACTTGGGAAAACTCTTGAACAAGCTAACATAAAACACAATCTCGGATGTGGCCTCAGATGTGGCCGAGGTTCAAGAGGTGGTCATTATTAATGGGTGTGGGAGTGCACGCCTATAATCCCAGCATTCTGGTTATCATTTCTTATCCTCCACATCCTACCACAAGCCAATGTCCCTACTACACCATGTTGAGATAGAACATTCAAGCAGAGGGGTATTGGCTTTCAATTAAGGAAGACTTAGAACTGTACCTGGCTCTATAGTTCTCATTTTGTGACCTATGATGGAATCATTGACATTCTGTGAACTGCTTCCACATTTAGCTAATAACTGCAAAGATTTCTAATTGTTGACTCCACTGTCTTTCTTCCTACTTATTAGAATACATTGCTAATTGGTTAAGAGACCATTATTTTCCATTTTCTCTTGCAGCTGGTTATGGCCACATGATTAACTTTGGGTCAGTGAGATACATTGAAAGGAGTTTCATGGCTTTCTTAATCCATTTCTATTTCTTGGATGAAACGCCTGAAGGCAGCATTAAACAGGCTTCTGGGTCACAAGAGATGACTAAACTGAGAGCAGAAAGGAGACTGAATCCTGAGATGGGAGGTATCCTCAAACTAGCCTTGGAATTACCACCCCAGAATGGTGATTTATCATCACCAACTCAGCTTTAAGTACCCTTATTTTGAGTGTTGTCACATGAGCAACCCTAAATAAGATAATGAATGTTAAAGTGCTTGGCTTATCCCATGCATTCAATAGTTCCTTTGTCTTGCCTCAGCTAACCTATTTCTCTCACTCTAGTCAAAGAATCTCTCTTAAATCCAAATGTGAAACAACACAGATGCGCTCATGTTGTCTCGATTTCAAAGTCCTTGTTACAAGGTTTATGATGGTCAGATGAAATAGTTCTTGACAAGTGCGATGTGCATCGTGAAGCTCTGTCTAAACAGGACTCGTGGGGCCCCACCTTACATGGCCATGTCCTCCTCTACCTGCCCTGTTTCTGCCTTATCTCCTGCCTGTCCCTGCCTCAACTTCGATTCACCTGACTTTCCAGCTGCACTGAACCGAATACCTCATTCCCTACTGATGGAAAAGAAAAATAAGCACAAACTCTAGAAAACTGAGAGTGTGGAACAGACTTAGGGAAAAGCCCAAGATTTCTTGGGAGAATTATGTCTTATCTCAAATAATTATTCTCCTCCAAGAACTGCTACTGTTTACATGAATCAAATAGTAATGTTTAAGTCGTTCCCCAGGGAATAGAAAGGGGCTTTGTGAACTGGCCAGATCCACCTCTGAGAAGAAAAACAAATTTGTCACATCTCTCTTTTTTTCTGTTTATTCTGCTAAAAATGTCATTCCTTGGGCTTTCTTCCTTCCAGCTTCTCCTGAGACAATATTCTTGTCTCCTTCAGGCAACTCTGTTATACCTGAGTGTGCTGTGTACTCGTCTCCATTCTAGCAGCTGAGAGATTATGTTTAAGCTGTTTGGAGGGGGAGGCATTGGAGTGGGATGAACTTACCCTTTCATTCTCTCATTAGTCTGCAATATCATCCAGGAAAATGACTGCCATGTTGCACCATCTACACTAATACAGCCGCCATGTCCTGATCTCCTGTAGGACCTACCTCTGGTCTGAAAGATGAGATGGATGAATAAATGAATGGTTGCCCAACAGATGAATTTCCTCATCACATAAGAAGACAGAGACAGCCTGGTGGACCCATGAGCACATTCTAATTTGGGAAGGGGTAATGTCAGTAGTGAGTAATTTCCACACTCGTGGCTCACTGGACTTCCAAATGAACCCTCTCTAGACCCTTCTCCACATACAATGGGAGATAAAGCCAAGCACTCCTACTCAAGTCAGCCCAGCCAGGAAAATCCACCGGCAATATCCTGTGTCTCTGAAATGTCAATCCTATGAAGGTTGACGCTAAGCTCTGCACAACCCCACAATATCAAATGCCCTTTTACTTCATGTTTTGTCTGATCTGTCAGCACCATTTACTGCTGAGCAGGTCCCTTATCTTTATTGATCACTTAATTTATCTTTTCTTAACTTCCCTTGCACCGTCTGGTGCCGTGTGTCCGTCTGTTGAGGCTGTCATGACTGGTTTGCTCTTGAAATAATAGGGGCAGCAGGTGGTGTGACTAAGTCGACCCTGTGTAGAATGGGGGCCCATTCCCAGTCCCTGTCTCAACCTGCCAGTGTGTCTACACCCTCCCAGCTGTTCCATATTAAAGCAGTCAACTGTGACTTTACAGTCCGAGTTTTACACAACTGTTTTACAAACCGGGAAGAAGGTCTTTTGTCACAAATCCTTTGTCAGGCAGTAGAATGAAGGGAGAGCCAGTTCAGAGACTGGGTGAATTTTAATGAATATGCAGATAGACACACATCCCTTTGCCTTGGCCAAGGCAGTGTGGGTCGCAGGTGGGAGCCTGGCTGGATGAAGAGAGAGCAGGCTGAATCCTTCCTCTTGGGACAATTTATTGAGGAGTAAGAGCTCTGTCAACACTTGTTCCTGCTTCAAACAGACATTCCACTCTAGGAAAGCCTTCATTCCTCTTGTAAAGCAAAAACTAGAGCAGTGAGTTAGAGTCCTATGTCCCGGGGTCGGTACTCTGGGGGACAAATATTACATAGCTGGAAAATAGGAAGAATATCATGCCTCTGAGATTCAAAAGACATGTGTCTTTATGACTCAGGACCCACAGTCACATGTGAAAAGAAATGGGATAAAGTGAAAAGAGAATAGAGAGTTTCAAAGCAGACCTAAGCTCTGGGGGGGGGGGGATTGACCTTGATATCACTCACTATTAACACTATATTGAAATTCCTTTTTCTCAAAATAGAAATCTTTGATTTGGCAGTTGTATTAACTAGAAGTCAGTCAAAACCTTTAATTAAGGTGCATCTCTCTCTTTCTGTGTCTGTCTATCTCCCTCCCTCTCTCTAGACAGACAGATAGAAAGACACACACTTCTAGTTGGGTTATAAGCTAAAAGTAAAGGGAAAAAATCATTTAAACTTAATATTGTGGAAAGGATACATTAGAGAAGGAGTCAGGAAACCTCGCGTGTTGGAGGACTCGGCCGCTAGTTGTTTGGGGCTGCCTTCCTCCTTCGGCTTCTTTAGTATTCATCCTGACTCTTCTCGATAAGGCGGGCCAGAGCCTGACCCTCCGGTTCACTTTCCTCTCCTCGGTGAGATGGAGCATTGACACAACTTTCATCAGATCTCTTTATCTCTCCCGGATGACTGGTGAGAGATCACAGATACAACATTCTCCCTCAACCTGCACCTCTTTTCATGTGATAAACTAATAAGGGTCAGAAACCTAGTTTCATCTTCTAATGAAGAAATACTTAACACGTGATCTGCTGACCAAAATGTTTCTTACTGATCAAGATAGTAAGGCAGGCGTTGTCATCAAGCACGCAGAGATCCACCAATGTAGCCTACCCTAGATGAATTAACAATCACCAAGGAAGCTCACTTTTCATATTAAAACACTGTTAAGTGAGATAAAGGAAAAATATTGTGTGCTCATAGTAGAAGATTTCAGCCTATAAAACTAAAAATAAGTCAACAAAATTTAAATCGAATCAAGCCAAGGAAAGGAAGTGTCTGGGATAAAAGTGGAAAGCAATGCAATTTAGTTTTTAAAAATAAGAGAGAAAATCATTAAAATGAAGAACGGATAGTTTGAAAAGATCAATAAAACTGATAAACTTCTAGACAGTGATCTACAAGAAAAGGGGGAAGACGCAAATTATTAATATAAAGAATGAAAGAGAAGACAATAATATGACCTTACCAAAATTAAAAGGATAATAAAATAATATTGTACATTTTTTGTCAATAAATTCTTTAAAAGAACAGATTCTTTGAAAGACAAAAATTACTCAAGAAGAAATATAATCTGAATTATCCTTTGTTCTAAAAAAGCAGTTCAACTCATTACTAGAAACCTCTCCACAAAGAACCCTTCACACACACACATGAATTCGACTGAACACTTAAATATCAATTTTAAATAAATTCTTCCAGAAAATACAAGAGGAATAAACATCACCTACATTGTTTCATGGTATTACCTTGACAGAAACATCAGAGAAAGATGTTAAAGGGAAAGAAAATCACAGTTTCCCAAATGATAACACACAATCTTTAACAGAATTTTACCAAATTGAATTCAACAAAACAAAAAGATAATAAACTATGAACATATAGAATTTATGCCAGAAAGGCAAACTTAATTTAATATGTGAAAATCAACATGAACAATATGTCAATGAACCAAAAAGAAAAATATTATTATCTTCTCACTAGAGGTTTTTTAAAAAGTCACTTAATAAAATTCAACCGTGCTAAAATTTTCACCAAAGGAAATTTTCTTAACCTTATAAAGGGTGTCTGTACAAAACCTTTATTAACATCTTACTTCATGTTAAAAGACTGACTTATTGAAGCCTCTCTTAAAATCAAGATAGCACAGTTGTTTGCTTCCAGTATTCTTATTCAGTGCTGCAGTGAAGATTAAAATCAATGTGATAAGACAAGAAAAAGAAATTAAAACATATAATTGATGAGGGAAAAATAAAACTGCCTTTGGGCCAGAGATTTAGTTCAGTGGTTCTGGCACCTGCCTTGCAAGTGCAAGGGCCCGGGTTTGATCCCCAGTAACCACATACTACAAAGCAGTCATGGTAACTCATGCCCACCAGCAATCAGAGCCACATACCACAGTGCCAGGCATGGTGGCTCATGCCTTTAATCCCAGCACTCAGGAGGCAGAGACAGAAAGAGTGTTGTGAGTTTGAGGCTGAGCTCAGGGCCAGCCTGAACTACAAAGTGAAACTCTGTCTCAAAAATAAATAAATAAATAAGAAATTAAAAAAAAAAAATAAAGCTGCCTTTATGTGAAGATAATGTAATAACCTACATGGAAACTCCCAAGTAATGTATAAAAGTGCTAGTAGAAGTCATAAATAAGTTTAGCAAGGTTTCAGGATACAAAAAAAAAGCATATCAAAATCTATATTTCTATAGGCTGAACAGTCAGCAATTTATAAAACTTTTGAAATGTAATTTTTTTAATTTCTTCCAAAACCATGAAATGTACTGGGATAAATCCAATTAAATATTTGTATGACAAAATATTTAGAAAAGACTGATAGGCCAAAGTGAAAAAAATGCCTAAATAAATGTAGAAATATATCATATGGATTGCACAGTTTACTAGTGGGAAGATGTCAGTAATCTATTTCAAACAAAATCCCAGGAGGATATTTTGTAGAAACTAAAGCTTATGGAAATCAAGGACCTAAAATAACAAAAACAACTTTGAGAAAGAACATCAGCTGATTTCAAAGCTTACTGTAATGCTTCACAAATAAAGATAATGTGAAATTAGAATAGTTACTTTCTCATTGCTAAGACACAATGCCTACTACCAAGTGAAAGGTGGTAAGGTCTATTTTAGTTCCCAAGTTGTAGAGATTTCAGTCTATAGTTGGCCACTGCCAAGACAGGGCATCCTAGCAAAGGGGCAAAGCAGAAGAGAAAGATCTCATGGGATGGCAGACAGGAAGCAGAGAGAAAACAAGGAGGCGCAGGGGAGAGAGAGATCCAGGCCACGCTGCCAGTGGCCCACCTCCCACCGTCACATTTAGCTACAATCACTTCAGTGACTAATGCGTCAATGAGTATCACCCCCAAACCAGTCACCTCCAAAAGCCCCATTTATGAGCACATGAAAATTTGGGGGAACATCTAGATATAAACCACAATATACACATTTGATAGATTTTTGGCAAAGATGTTTCAATAATTCAATGGACAATGTGGAAGGAAAAAGCAGAGGAAGACAAGGAGGGATGGAGGGAAAAGCTTTGTAATTCTCATTCCTAACATATATAAAACTTAATGGGCCGGGGATTTAGCTCAGTGTTTTCGGCGCCTGTCTTGCAAGCGAAAGGACCCGGGTTCGATCCCCAGTAACCACATACCATACTGGGCATGGAGACTCACCCCAGCAGCAACCAGTACCACATACCACAGTGCCGGGCGTGGTGGCTCAAGCCTGTAATCCCAGCACTTGGGAGGCAGAGGCAGGAGGATTGCTGTGATGTGAGTTTGAGGCTGAGCTCAGGGCCAGCCTGAACTACAAAGTGAGACCCTGTCTCAAAAAAAAACAAAAAAAATAACAACAAGAAAACTTAACTCAAATTGAGTTTTAGACCTAAACACAAAGCACAAACATTGGAGAAAAAGTTTTGTGTCATTTGATTAGGCAAATATTTCATAAATAAAACATAAATACTTGACCAATAAAAGAATCGATAAATTTGACTTAAAATTTTGCTCTTTATAAGACGTTGAGAAAATGGAACGTCCAACCTGAGACTAGAAGAAAATAAATGCAACAAACATTTGTTAGAGGGTTTGTATCCAGAGTAGATAAAGAACTCTTATAACTCAATAAGAAGGAAAAATGTATAGGGGTAAAATTGAGTAGCTACATTATACAGGTAGAAATTCATGTTGGCAAAAATTACCTGTAAATGTACCACCAGTTTAGTCAAAAGGGAAACATGCAAATTAAATCTATGAAAAATATCACTTGAGTTTTAAAAAGTGTTACAGGGTCAGGGATTTAGCTCAGTGGTTCCAGCTCCTGTCTTGCAACTGGGTTCGATCCCCACTTAACCACATAGAATACTGGGTGTGGAGACCCATGCCCAGCAACAATCAGCACCACATACCACAGTGCCGGGCGTGGTGGCTCATGCCTGTAATCCCAGAACTCGAGAGGCAGAGGCAGGAGGATTGCTGTGATGTGAGTTTGAGGCTGAGCTCAGGGCCAGCCTGAACCACAAAGCAAGACCCTGTCTCAAAAAAAAAAAAAAAAAAAAAAAAAAAAAAAAAAAGTGTTACAGCTGATATTTCATGTAAAAGCATTGAAACAAAATCGACAGAAGTGAGTTAAATTTATCTCTTATGGCAGCAGGTATGTTTACATGATTAAACTGTTCATGACAATAAGAGAGTTGAAGAACTTTCTAATATTGTAAGAAGAGCTTAACAATAATAGCAATTCAGCTACAGAATTGTGACTACAGATAGAGCAAATGAAATGTTTCTAAATCTACTTGAGCAGTATTTTAAAAGAACAGCATATCATAGCCAAATAGTTTATTTCAAAATTTCTAAAATGTTTCAGTATAAACTATTCTGTTAACATATGCATTTTTAAAACATCAATAAATAAAAAGTAATAGTGCAACTTAATATATAACAAAATTTAAAATTATGAAGAATGTTTTGAATTATTCTAAATAATAAAAAAATACAAAAGAAATGAGATATAGAATCAGAAAAGTAGAAACAAAGTTGTAATTATTTATAGATCATATGATCAACTATTTGTAAAGCCCAAGAAAATTTCAACTATTACTGAAATTAATTGGAATATCTATTATTCTACTATTTATTAAAAATCTATTAATAAAATATGATAAAAATAATAATCAGTTGGAAAACATAATGGAAATAGGTGTCAGATGTATTGATAAGAATAATATACCTCAGATAAACAAAACATATAAAACTAGTTTCAACAACTATAAAATGTCACTGAAGAACATAAATAAAACATGAGTAAATGGTGAGGTCTATCTTACTCTTCAGTGATAAAGCTGATTGTTAATAAAGAGGAAAATTATCTTCAGATTAATTTGTAAACTTAATGAAGTTTCAACAAAAATTTCAGTTTGTGTTCTAGGCACAAAAACAATAGCAGGAAAATCTGGAATATTAAAGTATGAGGACAGACTACTCTGATTACCCTGATCTGATAAAAATACTTTGCATATATGTTTTGGAATTTACACTGTATCCCCAAATATGTACAATCATTATGCATCAATTTTTTAAAAAATAATTAAAAATTAAATACTGTGTGGATCAGAAAGAAAGCAAACTTATCTTTCAAGCCAGGGATTTCCCTGCAAGAAATTTAACTTAAAGAGAACACTATTCAAGTGTACAACAATTCAACTGCCAAATGTCCAACAAAGAATTGTTTTCACTTATTCCACCTGAAAACAAAATATCTTATAACAGGAAATTTGTTTTAGAAACCTGTGAATGCTCATACAATGGTACAATAACATCCTTTGTAACCATTAAGACGGTGTCATAGAAGACTAATATTAAAGATATAAAAATATTCAGGTGAAAAAGCAGGTATAAGGGGCCGGGGAGTTAGCTCAGTGGTTCTGGCGCCTGTCTTGCAAGCGCAAGGACCCGGGTTCGATTCCTCAGTAACCACATACCACACTGGGCGTGGAGATTCACTCCCAGCAGCAACCAGTACCACATACCACAGTGCCGGGCATGGTGGCTCACGCCTGTAATCCCAGCACTTGGGAGGCAGAGGCAGGAGGATTGCTGTGATGTGAGTTTGAGGCTGAGCTCAGGGCCAGCCTGAACCACAAAGCGAGACCCTGTCTCAAAAAACCTTAAATTAAAAAAAAAAAAAAAAAAAGCAGGTATAAAATATATTATAGTAAATTAACAAAAACATGTATAAAGGTAAAAGTAGATGTATAAGACTAAAATGTTAGATGTATAAGGCCAAAATATTAGTAGTGATCTTTTTGTTTTTATCTGCATTATCTAAATTTTCTAAGAGGAAATTTTCATTTAAAATCTCCAGTTGGTTTTATATTGTTTATCTTTTCTGCGCCTCTCTCATCTTGCAGAATGACATTAATGGTAATTGTCTTCATGCATTTGCGATTCTATATGTAAAGTGTAGACCATGTCTTTATCATACTGTATCCTAATTATGTGATCACATATGTGTCTGCAGTAGACTGGAATGTTGTATAAATTTAGCTATCTTCAACGTGTAACATAACAATCACATAATAATACAGAAAATGTGATTAATAAATATTTTAATTAGAAAGATGGGAAAAATTTGAATTGATATTTCAGCAACAAAAATTCTAGTAATAAAGAGACTCAACCTCACAGTTATGAAAGAAATACAAATTAAAACTATGATGATGTACCACTTCACACCTATAAGATGGTTCAAAAAATATTTAAATGGTAATATCAAGTATCAGTAAGCAGAGAGCTTGAGTATATTTCTGGTCAAAATGTAAATTTTGACCCTGACATTTGAATACTTTGGTGCATTTTTAGTTAAACATAAAACCATAACTAGATGATTCAGTAGCCTCTGGAACTTACTCAGGTTATGAAAACACAGCTACACAAAGTCATCTAGACAAACATTTCTAGCCTTTTCCAAACACCGTCAGTTAAAAATTCTCCAGTTGGTGTTATTTACTGTGGTCAGATGATGAGCAAGGTCTCTCACCTTTGGGGACCCAGGGTGTAAATTAGAGAGAAAGCACAAGGGAACTGAGTTTGGTGGTCTCATCTGAGACCCTGATGGACATTTGTATACCTCACAAAAGCCTCTGTACAATTGGGTTCCATTTGTCACAACTGACAGTGTCTGCTCTGAAGAGGCCCACATTTGCAGTGGCACAGATGTTAGGGTTTCGATCCTTCTCCGGATGGACGAGAGGAAGAAAATTTACCCTTCAGAGTTAATTTCAAGCAATTTGCCCAACCCCAGATATGAACTTTTCCCTAGTTTTTTCCCTTATCACATGTGCTAAATCTGTTTTTTCACATGACCGAAGCCTCGCTACTATCAGGCTCAGCTAGTAAGGGAGCTGATCCTGCTGTGGTCCCTCCATAATATTACACAGAACTTACAGGGCAGCTTGGCACGTCACCTTAAAAGCCAATGGACTCATTTAATTCTAATCTCCCTTATGTTAACTTCGAGAAAAATCTGATATGTAGTCCGATATCAACAGCAAAGTCATACGAAGACACAAGTTCAATTGCCTTTTGTGACAAAAGTCATCAAACTCTTCTTTTTGGTCCGGCATTAGAAAGATGAGCAAGGAAAACGAAAAGCGTTGTGCAGGCACCTTGCGGTGTGCCGTTTTCATATAATTGTCTTATGAGTAATTGAATCTGTCTTTTAACAACTCACAAATTATCTCCTGACAACTTGAAATAATAGATCTTTTTGTTAAAAGGAGAAAGCTTGTGGAGACCAAAGGTTAAACAGGTCTTTTCATCATGATAAATCACTGGTTAATGAGGTCACTATTGTTGGGTATTATGACCATTGCCTTTAATGCCATTACCTCTTGGTTGTAAAGCTGACACTACTAATGATCTACATCCTTTGAACTTTTACACAATATTGACTGGCTCCTCTGAGCAGATGTTCTTTGGATGCAAACGCAATGGGGGCTACAATTCTTCATCGTGGAAAAAGCTTCAAGTGAGCTTATGGAATCCAGACTGGCACTTGTAGAGAGGGAGGAAAAGATAGAAAACAAGAACACAAGCATTAAGTTTGTGATGATAATACCAATTTGTGAAGGAGAAAAAAATACTCATGCAAAAGTCTAATGAAGAATCATTAGTTGGAAGTAAGATGATAATCATAAATCCTTATTCCTTAGACGTTAGAAAAGTACACATTGTCTTGCTTACTGTCAAAAATCCCTGTAAATTTCACTTTTATTATCGCTTTCAAATGAAAACTTCAGAAGCTGAGTGAAGAAATCATTTTCCTTGGTACTGCAGGTGTTAGGCGGTGAGGAGACATCCTCGAAGGGCCGTGGTTTCTCACACTGTCCTTGGTGACAGGAAATGACATTAATGAATTCCCGCACCATACTTTGTAGTATCAATAGCCATTGAAGCCATTACCTTTACAAGTGCAGTTCCGTGGTTCAGTAGTTCATTTGCACTGGATGGTTGAATGGAAATAGAACTATACAATTTTCACAAAGACAGATTTTAGAGATTGGTTACATAGGGAGCAGATGCCCAGAGGCAGGTATTTCAGCAGCATTAAAAGGTAGATAGTGAATGAATATATCAACAGTGCCATGTGTGTAGCAGTGTCCTGAGAGTAGAATGGCTTCCAGGGTTCATTTGTAGTTTTTAGAATCATAAAGTAAAACTTCTCTTTTTGTGTGTTTATTTTTGTTGTTATTTTATTTGACTTACTTGAGTAAAAAGAGAAAAACTGAATTACTAACCCAGATGTATTGCTAATTTGAAAAAATATGCACAAGACCTTCTAAATGTGTACAGCTAGTTGAAAAGATATCTAGATATTTTAACATGCATTATCCATGACATTCAGCACCTAACATCCTTTGCCCTTATGAAATAAGAACACAATGAAATGATAAAATTATAATCATCAGAACTAGAAGGCATCCAGTCATTACTAGCTGACTTAAACTGGCAAATATTTACAAATATTTGCTCCATTAACATTTGAAACACTGAAATAATTTAAAGTCTTTACTTTTCAGTTGCTGAGAAAGAACTTTTTCCACAAGGGAATGAATCTGGAGTCACCACACTGCATTCCTGGTTTTCCCTGATGGCAGGTGAACACGTTGGCAGCTTAGCCAACCTTCAATCTTGGGTTGTTTCACTTTAGAAAGGACACTGATGACACTCAGAGAGGGAAAATAAAGCAATTTTTATAAAGAAGCAGGTAGCAGACACCAGAACACTCTACTTAACATGAAAGGGTGCTCCCTATAGCAGGGGTGGTATTATATTCCCTTTGTACTTGGCAGATAGAAAGTTTTCAATGGTTAACAAATTAATTTAATATATATAGAAATACAAGCTTATGAAGGAAAACCCCAGATATAACTTAATTATTTCAGACTTCCGTTTTCCAAAACTGGCTGACTTTACTCAATGTGTTTTCACATTTCCACAGGCCAGTGTAGCGGGAATCATTTTGTCTCTTTTGACAGATTGAAGAAATGGATTCACAGAGCAGTAGAAAACTGCATAAAAAGAACATACTGATTTCAAAAGGGCCTTGTTCTACACTTCTATAGTTGTAAAAGGTGGATGGCCCAAAATAAAAGTGATAAAATTAATGTGATATATTTCCTGAGGAGAGCGGTTTCCATCCTTGTTAAAAGGATCAAAACCTCCTTTTTTCCTTTTGCACAACAAAAGATGAAACGTTGTATTTAGACATTAAGTTAATCTCTTAAGTGGTTTGTCTCTGAACACCAAAGATTCCAAAATAGGGGACAATCCTAGATGTCTGCTATCTCATATCAAAGCCCTAATAATTAGCTGGTTTTCACTTTTTTAGAGAACACAGCCTTGGATCCATAGGGGGGCTTAGGGAAATGTTAATTAGTAGGGCTTAATTGCTAAGCCAAAGTTCAGACCAGACCTGTTTAGCATTCAACTAAAGCCTGGGGGAGAAATCAGAAGCATATCAGGAAGTTGTGGTAATCAGCTTGATTTTGTTTTTTAAAAAGAGATTTAGGTATCATAGAGCATCTAAACTGGAGATTAAACTCATTCTCTCATTTTCAGAGTTTATAGTTTCAATCATCAAATGAACTTAAATAAGTGATTCTAGGGATCTGAGGCCAGGTCAACAGACAGAGATATAAGGAGAATAATTTATGTTTCACATGAGCCTCATAACAATACTGGGTTGTGATAGCTACTGCCAGTCATATCTTCTTTGATGAAGAAACTAAAGTGAAAAGAATAGTTCAATGAGGTTGCGGGAATAAAATTATGAGAGAAACACTCTTGCTTCTTGGCTCCTATGATTCTGGGACTTTTCTGGTCAAGGGAACAGCATGGGAGTTAGCACGATGGGAGATTCAGTGTCTTTAGTTATGATATACCTATTTATTCAGTTAAATCTTTTTTTTTTTTCTGGTACCCCAAGTCAAACTCAGGACCTTGTACTTGTCAAGCAGCCTCAGCTGCACTGAGCTACATCCCCAGACTTTAATGTCTTTAGTACAATCTATGCAATAGTATAGACATGCTAGGGAACTTAGCCTGCAACTCCAGGAGCTGCAAGTCCATATATTGTCAAGGATTCACTATTTATGGGCCAAGGATTTAGCTCAAGTGGTACTGTGCCTACCTTGGAAGCACAAGGGCCCAAGTTTGATCCCAGGCACGCACACACAAAAAAGAATTAACTACTTAGAAATGGTTGGCTGTGCAGTCTTAGAAAAGAATCAGTCCAAAGGAGCTGTGCAAACCAGTGTCAACAGTATTATAAATATTAAAAAATGGGTGCTAATTGGGGACATGAGAGACATTCAGGATAGAAGAATGAGCTAAATTAGAGTCAGTCCCCACCTTTGAATGAATCAGGATAGGAATCCACTGAGACCACGTTCTGAATCCCTTGGGAAGGGCCCTCCCTGATACTCAACTCCTAAATGGTCTTTATTCAGGCATCGTTTTAGGATGATTCATAATCAGACAGTATCAATGAGAGGGTGTAGAACACTACCCAGGGATGTTGGTGTGCCTATTTCAGGTGAATTTTTCATACAGGTTGTAGCTGAGCACCTCAAAGAGCAGATAGCTGGCATGTATGTGGTCAGGCAGAGAGGACAAGGTACAAAAATCCTACCTATATATTAGATATCTTTAAGGTGTGGAAGAATTTAGCCTGAGACCTACTTTCACTAATCTTTAAAGAAGATTTGGGAGATGTGTTAGTTTTCTCATTCCTGTGACAAAATACCCAACATCCAAAGTTAAAGGAAAAAAAGATTTAGTTTTGGCTCACAGTTGGTAGATATTTCAGTCCATAGTTGGCTGGCCCCAAGGTAGGATGGCATGACAGACAGGCATTGCTAAGGAGAAACAGTTCATGGAGGGGCAGAAGGTAGCAAAGAAAGTGAGGGACAAAGTATGAGTAACTAGCAGCAAGCCTCTTTCTGTCCCTCACATCATACCCAGGCTACGTATCCTTAGGACAGACAGCACACACACCCCCTATCGTAGAATTGCACCACAAATAAGTCCCACACTCTAGAGCCAGCCACCTCTCAAAGCCTCACCTATGACTGCTTGAGGCATTTGGGGGACATCTATACACAAACTGTACTGGGGAGAAGCTAACTTTTCTAGCACTAATTTACTTAGTGGCTGCAACTATCTGTCAGTGAACATAAAATTGTTCACTGGGTTCGACCACTTCACAACCGTAGGCATGAGAGCCAGCCAGACATAATGGAAGTCCAGCTTTGCAAATCAATGATTGAATCTCAGTTCAGTTTCATTGATGATATTGTAGGCTCATGGTTCTTTGATTATGGTAGACTCTACTTGCACTAGGTTACATGATCTGAGCCTGTGGATATGATCAGGAAATTTACACAATAAGTGCACCAACCTTTAAGCATTGTCATGAGGATTAAGAGAGAATAATACAAAGTGTCATATCAATGTCTATCACATAGTAAATGCTAAGTATATTCAACCTAGTGTTAATTACTATTAATATTTCAACTGTCCTAATTCTACTTGATTCAAGTATGCTTTTTCCTGGAGAGAAGCATTCCAGGAAGGAAGAGAGCTTTCCCCAAATGAGATTCTAGGCTCCTCTACAAAGCTTCTTTCTGCTTTTAGTTCCCTCCAAATTTGATGGTCCCCTCTACAAACAATGCTATTATGGCTGAAAATTCTCCCAGTATTATGTTACATTGGTTCCAACCAGATGACTTGGGAGAGAAAGAGAGAAGAGGTAGCATTTAAGACACAAAAGTATTTCCTGAAGAGCAAAAAGAAGGCTACTCATGCTTTTCAGGCCCTTGGGTTTCTCACACAGTGCAGAAATTGATAAATGGAAAATGAAGCACCTTTTTAGTACATATTTTTATTCAAACACCTTCAGTGGATGATTGATTTTAGCTGGTATGAGTCAAACTTCCTGTCACTGGGGGAAGGCCTCTCCACGTGGATCCTGATGGGAAACCCAGCTCTTTTTTGCAATTGAAAGAAAGGAGGAAGCTATTCCTTCTCATCCTATCAGCAAAGTTAAAGGACAGTTGGGGAGCTCTTCACCTTTGAGCACCTCTGAGCATCCTCTTCACATGGTTTCTATGCTATGACCTTAAACAGAACTTCCCCCTTTCTCTGAGCCTAGGACTTTAACTTGCGTGATGTACCTTAAAGCATATTCCTCTTTGATTAAATTCTCCAGAAATATTTTCCGTGGCTTGCATCCAATTGCTCAGCCTAGCGAACCAAACCATGCTAACTCCTACATGGCCAAGGTATGGTGTGATTAGCAATAAATGATAAGAAATACTAAGATATGGAGAAGCTTGTCTTCTTGGGGGTATAAGATGAGATTACCATCTATCAGACCTCCTTGGACTTGACCACTGGGCATTTAATACCTTTGGCCAGGGCTTGATCTAAGCCATACGATAAATTCTGACATTGAACATCTAACTCCAAAAGTTTTAAGGAAACTTCATCTAGAACATGAGACTCACCATTGTTCCTACCTGGCCCGGCCTCAACTTAGGCTGTCTAGTTTGGATAAAGGCTTCTGCTTTTTTTCTTGATACTTGGGAATTTGATCAGCAACGTGGCTGCTGAGATGAAGATTCCTTCACAGCAATCAGACTCAAATCTAGGGTGTGGATGCTGCTCCTGCGTGGCTACAAACCAGCCAAGAACTTGTGAGCTCTGTAAGATTGCCTAAGATAGTCTCAGTTTGTGCCCATTGAGCCAATGTCATTACTGTTACTAGCAATGTAGTTGTTACTAGCACTGTCTTTTGCTCTTAAAAAGTGTCTTGATTTGCGTAACAGGATACGCAGTCACCCTGTTTATGAGCAACGTGAATCTTCTCACCTTCAGCATTGTATGCTCAGTGTTAAACATGGGACTTGGTGGGAAGATGCAGGCTCAGTATGTGTTTGTGGATGGAGTAAATGAGCTAAGGAAAGGATATGACAAATGTTACCTGGGACCTGTCCTTCCCCGTATTACTGTAACTGATGACCTTCAAACTTGTTTTCTTTGACTTTCATACACATTCTTATTTTGTAGCCATTTAAAATAAGTCAATTAGAAGTATCTTCTGGGCCAGAAGTTGAGCTCAGTGGTGCTGAGTTCGATCCATGGTAATGAAAAAAAAAAATGTCTTCCTCTAAACAAAGCTGGGACAATTTCAGTATCAATGAGAATAATACAGAATACTGGGTTGAATAGATTAGATCTGATTTATTTAATGATTTCCAGTGGTAATTAAACGATTCTGTTTCAAAATTTCCTTTATGATCTTTGGAAAATTGGACAGAACCAGATCATTATTTTAAAAACTGGTAAATAAAGTAAAAGAAGTAAGCACTAAATCTAACTTTCTGATGAGACTAATTGTATCTTGTGACATTAAATGACCTGTTGTTGAGGCGAAACTCTTTGTTAAAGAAAACCAGCAAGGGCTGGGGATTTAGCTCAGTGGTTCCAGCATAAACACTTGCCTTGCAAGCGCAAGGTCCCTAGTTTGATCCCTGGTAACCACACACAACAATGCCGGGCGAGGAGATTCACGCCCACCAGCATTCAGAACCACATATCACAGTGCCGGGCACCTGTACTCCCAGAACTCAGAAGGCAGAGGCAGGAGGATTGTTGTGAGTTCAAGTCTGAGCTTGGGGCCAGCCTGAAGTACAAAAGCAAGACCTGTTTCAAAAAAAAAGCACCCCAGGTAATATGTGAGGACTAAATGACACATGCAGAGCACCAACATTCTTTTTTTAGCATATGTCTGTGATACATAATGAAAACATTCACATGGTGAGTTGGTTC
The DNA here is from genome assembly GCA_004026965.1 of Petromus typicus. Taxonomy (NCBI): domain Eukaryota; kingdom Metazoa; phylum Chordata; class Mammalia; order Rodentia; family Petromuridae; genus Petromus; species Petromus typicus. Next base: position 1,201 of record PVIR01030736.1, on the reverse strand, counting down.
ATATAATACTGTATCTTAATCCTTTTTCTTTTCCCATCTCCTTTCCCTCCTGTCTCCCTCCATCTCTAGGTCCTCATCTCATTTGTGTTTATACCTACCTGTTTTCTATTATGTATCTTTTATTTCTCTCTTTAAATTGATCATATTTTAGATTTATTATATGAGAGAAACCATATAGTTTTAACCTTGGTGTGACTTAGATGCTCAAAATAATGTACATAGCTCAGTGGTTTTCAGTGGGGGCTGTTCTGCCTGTCGGGGGACATTTGGAAATATCTGGAAACAATTTTGGTGATCACAACCAAGGGGAAGCAGCACTTACAGCATCAAGGGAGTGGAAAGCAAAGGAAATATCTAAAAAACTTACAGTACACAGAACAATCCCCAAACAGCAGTCCAGCATGTCAGTGATGAGAGGAAGAGAAATCTTGGTTTAGGCAGTGATCATTAATGGTGGCAACTGTCACAAAAATAGAGACAGGAAGACACGATGCACCTCCTGATAGAAGCACAGAGCTCGTGCTGGGAAGATTAGTCTTGAGCCCATCAAGCCCACTTAGACTCTAGAGTGTATTAAAATCACCTGTGGACATGATCAAGCACATTGATTCAGCAGATCTGAAGGAAGGCCCAAGAATTAGCCTTCCTTTCTTTTCTTTTCTTTTTTCTTTCTTTCTCAGTTTTTTGAGACAGAGTCTTGCTTTGTAGTTCATACTGGCCCTGAGCTCCCTATGTATCCCAGGCTAGCCTTGAACTCACAGCAATCCTGCCTCTGCCTCCAGAGTGCTGGGATCACAGGCGTGAGCCACCACGCCCAGCATTGTGGTATGTGGTACTGATTGCTGCTGAGCGTGACTCTGCACCCCCATCATTATGGTATTGTGGTTACTGGGGATCAAACTCCAGATCTTGCACATGCAAGGCAGGCACTGGAACCACTGAGCTAAATCCCCAGCCCCCTATGTTAATTTCTTATAATATTAATCTATTAGTCTTCATTACGTTACTGCAGTTCCCTGTTTTATTTTCTCTGTGCTCCTGCATTTGAAATTTCCTGTTGAAACAATAAAGGACACTGGTAGAAAAAAATTTAACAAAGGAAATCAGTCCAAACTCTCCTGTTAAGAGAGAAAATGCCAAATTTAAAAAAATATTACCTAAATACACAGGGAAGGCTGTTAGAAAAGTTGCAATGTTATAA
>PVIR01030735.1:0-20010 GCA_004026965.1 Petromus typicus | reverse complement strand
TTTGAATGACAAATCTTATCTGTTCCAAAACTTCTTTTCCTTATTTTAATTTATATTTTCTTACTTTTAGGACTTAGTATAAAATATTCCTTCATATTATTTCCACTCATGAAACAGCTTTCATTAACTACAAGTACACACTTAAAATGCAATTATGTTTTATTCATTTCCTTGAGAAACTCAAGTTAAATATAATTAAAATTTGTAATTATATTTCTTCTTGTACATGATTATTATATACCCTCAGGAATTGTTGACCCATTCTAGTTCCTGTGGCACTGTTGGATGTCTCACCATATATTAAATAATACTAATAATGCTTCAAAATATATTAGCATGATATTGTATAAATAAGCAAATAATTTCTTTGTGATTGTATACATGAGTGTAATTTAATTATCGTTAACAAAGTAGGCATCACTAACAAAATGCACATCACTAACAAAAATCTAACTTAATAAAATATGTTACATAAACTATCTTGGGACATTAACTATTTTTAGGCTTGCCTATAATATAATACTTTCATGGTTTTGGGTAACCGTACATTTGAGAGAACTGAATTACAGAAATAAATACAATTATAATAAATGATGTTAAGTCACAAAGTTCTGGATTATTTTCCAAAATCTACAGAATAGAGTTTAGTATTTTGTTTTTACTTTGGTAATTCCTCTTCAATTCCTAATGTACATCCTAAGAGATCTTAATGCTTAGCAAATGTAAGATATTCTAATGCTTAACATCATTTTAAAAAAATTTATAAATAAGTGTATACAGAAGTCTGATGGGATGTCAGCTGATCTTATTTGAAAAGTTCTTCATTTTCTTGTAAGTTCTGTCTCAACTGTTCTTCCCTTCTATTCATCTCATATATGATAAACACATTACACTAATTATCAAGTACTCTGTTTACATATGTACCAATAAGATACTGAGAGAAAAACATCACAAATGATATTAGAGAATTATATATATATATATATATATATATATATATACATATATAAAATTTAGGTTTCTATTCAGTCAATTTTGGGTTATCTCTCATGTAAACCAGGCCATACTGAAATAAACATACCATTACAGATAAGGTCTTTCCTTTCAGAGATGTTGGAGTTTAATGGGCCTTTTAACAATTTCTGTAGGAGGAGTCTATGAATATTAAAAATGCTTGTGGTTAAAAAGTGTTTTTGCTGTTACTCTGTTCCTTAGGAATTTGAAAGATACCATGTGTCTCTTCTCTTTCCACCAATTTAAAAACAAAAAGAAAAAGAAAATGAAAATATTTGGTATAAAACATTATCATTTATGCATACTGAAATGAAACAAAAAATATATATTCTCCTGAAGTAGTAAAATTATCTCTTGATGTTTTTATATGTTAGTGAATTTTTATTCACATCTAGGAAGAATAAGTTTATGAAAACATAGAGTAAGGATTTTTTAAATCATAAATACAACTTAGAAATTGACCTAAATATAGTTGACCTAGCCTTATTAGGTAAAATAATATTTAGTAAGATAAGTGAATTTCAGTTCCATTGACATAATTCTGTAAAATGGGATATGGCATGCTATTTTTACCTGATAGAATTACACATTCAATTACTTTGTTCTGATTGTGAGACTACAATGGTGAGTATATTGCTACAAAAATAAAATACAAATAATTAATTAAAACTTCAACATGAAAATATAACTTCATCTGTTATGGGAAAAATGTCAATATTGTCTATTATTTTATTAAATAATATGAGCAAATAGTAGTTCAGACAAATATTCCCAAATTCTCAGGAAGAGCCTGACAAACAAGATCTGAGTCATAAATTCACTACATATCAATTATTGTCTCAACCCTAACTTTAGAGAGATATGATGAATTTTAAAGTTACATACCAGTATCAAGGCAATGTGATACACTGACACATCGTAAAGTGCAGAAAAGCATGAGAAGGTAATTGGATCAGACTGAAGAAAGACATAATATCCTAACCACATTATATGCTTAAATCCTTTATACTTATAATATCCTATAATGAGAATGAAAACTAACACTTGTGGGGGAATGAAATCATAAAACTGGAAATTAGAAAAAAATAGTCTTTTTCTGTAACTTTACATACAGCTGTCCATAGACAAACATTAGTAATTATAAATTCTGAAAAATGTTAAATGGTGTGTTTGGGAGAGAAAGAGAACATATTTATTTCTTGAAAAGTTATGACCTGCATGGGTTCTCATGATTATTATCACACCAGTCACCTACTCAACAAGCTGACTGGAGTCCTTTAAATCATTTGTATATTTGCCCAAATCTACATTGTATAATCACAAGCTTACTATTCTACCACTGCATGTTTTATGTTTGCAACATATGGACTGTACCCTAATATTTAGCATTTTGAGCTCTCTATATTATGTGCTTGGCATTTCACCCAGGTCCTATCAGTGTTAAGCAGGTAAATACCACAGGCGAAAATGTCATTTATGCACACATATAATGAAAAATACACTCTTTTCAGGATCAAACATGTTGTCCAAAGAACTGCTATTATTATGCAGAAATAATAGGGACTCACATCATTTGATTCCCTTTAGCTTTTTCTCTGGTAAAGTAGGATAAATAGTACATTATTCCAAATAAGCTGCTACAATTATGTATCAACATAAATATAGCTCTATTATTGGCAACTATAAGAAATCTTTCTTTTCCAATCAGAAAAACTAAATTAGTCAGTGGTAAATGGATACCAAACTCCTGGGGGTGGTCAGACCCCCAGAGACCTATGTAGGGGAAAGACTGTGAAATTAAAAAAATCAGAGACATTAGTAAAAACATAAATGGACTGGGAGAAGCCTTTCTGTAGGGGAGACTTGATACTCTCCACAGTTGATCTACTTTATTAACTAGTGAGAAGCATGGAGGAGGGGTCATGCACCATTTTTGGAACAATAACAATTGGAAATATATATATTGAGACAGGGTCTGGCTTGGTAGTAGAGTCTGGCACTGAGCTCAGACTCAAACTCACATTACAGCAATCCTCCTGCCTCTACCTCCCAAGGGCTGGGACTATAGGCGTGAGCTGCCATGCCCTGCACCGTGTACTGATTGCTGCTGGGCATGAGTCTCCACGCCCAGGATTATATGTGGTTACCGGGGAATCGAACTTGGGCCTTTGCACTTGCAAGACAGGCGTTGGAACCACTGAGTTTAATCTCTGGCCCTGAAAAATATATTTTTGAAAAACAGGAAATAGTTTGAAGCTTTTAGGGGGAGGTATGTGGAAAGGAACAAGTTCTTCTGTGTGCCAAGATGCTTGTTCAAGTTAATAAAAAACTAGCATTCTTTATATTCTCCTCAACAGTTGTTATCCTGCCTTGGAGTACCGTGCTTATAAGCAGTCCCACACAGGAAGCGTACAGCTTTGCGTGTGTTTCCCAGGGCAGGTCACACTGGCCTTGTGACTATAGGATGTCGTCACGTAAGAGGTGGCTCTGATAATTCCTCACATAGTCTAGTCCCCAAAACCAAACCACTTAAAATAAGTAAAAATACTACAGCTTGTAATTATTTAGAAATGTAAGACATAATGTAGGAAATGCTTCTATATAAGTAACTTAATTAAGATAATAGGGTTAAGTATTTTATATATATTTATTCTATTTACTTTCAAAGAAAATGAGTGAGTATACCCTAAAAATGTAATAAGGAGATCAGATATTATTAACAAAATAACATGGGTCAAGGTGAAAGAAAGGAAATCTACTGGATTTTGATGAGAAAATTATACAACAGGGGCCGGAGATTTAACTCAGTGGTTCTGGCTCCTGTCTTGCAAGTGTAAGGACCCGGGTTTGATCCTTGATAACCACATATCATACTGGGTGTAGAGACTCATGCCCAGCGGCAACCAGTACCACATACCATAGTGCCGGGTGTGGTGGCTCACGCCTGTAATCCCAGCACTCAGGAGGCAGAGGCAGGAGGATTGCTGTGATGTGAGTTTGAGGCTGAGCTCAGGGCCAGCCTGAAACACAAAGTGAGACCCTGTCTCAGGGAAAAAAAAAAAAAAGATTTTATATATATATATATATATATATATATATATATATATATATATATATATATATATATATCTGTTCCTTATGTTATCTTTATATATATGTATATATATATGTATGTATACATATATATATATACACACACATACATACATACATACAACAGGCACGAAATATCTCTGAGTTCTACATTTTCTTAATATTGCCATGAACATATGGGAACTGGTTTTTTTTTAAGATCTTTAAAAATCTCACCTACATATTAGTAGTAAGTATTCAATTTACTTGGATCAAATTTGCATATAATAAAAACAGTAACAGATGAGATAAATTGTGAATTTACACCCGTGAAACTCAGGAAAACGCAAAGATACAGTAATCAAGGCATGGGTTTATATTAAAAACAAACTCCAACACTCCGACACCCTCAGGAGATAGTCCTGTCTCTCTGCTTTAAGTTTCTAATCCAGAAGTAGAGAAACATAGAGAGCTTCTAACAGAGTCTCTGTTCCTTATGTTATCTTTAAGATCAATGAGTCAACACTAGGGTTTTTACTCTTACTCAATGTTTAATAGCAGTTTCATTTTTATATCAATTTAATACTCGTAAGTTTCATTCATGTTGTTTCAAATGACTGCACTTCTTTATTTTATAACTGAATATTATTCCTTCATGTATGTATGTACATATATATATATATATGTATACACACACACATATATATATATATATATGTATATATATATATATACATATACAACATTATCTACACCCATTCATTAGTTGATGTACACTTATGCTGCTTCCATGTCTTAGCTATTATGAATAGTGCTGCATTAAACATGGTAATGGTGGTGCAGTTTTCTATTTGATAGTCTAATTTCATTTTTATGAATATATACCTAGTAGTGCGATAGCAGGATCATATTGCAGTTCCACTTTTAGTTTTTTGATAAACATTCAGATCTTTTCCACATGGCTATACTAATTTAAATTCATACCAGCAGTGTGTAAAGATTTGCCTTCATCTGCGTTCCCCTCAGTATTTGTGAGATATTTTACTTTTCTGTTTTTTTTGTTTTGTTTTGTTTTGTTTTGTTTTGTTTTGTTTTGTTTTGTTTTGTTTTGTTTTGTTTTGTTTTTGAGACAGGGTCTCATTTTTTGTAGATAAGGCTGGACCTGAGCTCTCTGTACCACAGGCAATCTTCAAACTCACAGCAATCCTCTTATCTCTGCCTCCAGAGTGCTGGGATTACAGATGTGAGCCACCAGGCCTGGCACTGTAGCATACGGTAGTGATTGTTGGTGGGTGTGAATCACCACTCCCAGCATTGTTATATGTGATTACCAGGGGTCGAACCCAGGCTCTTGTGCTAGCAAGGCAAGGTCCAGAACCACGGAGCTAAATCCCTGGTACTTTTCTGCATTTTCTATATCACTATTCAGACAAGAGTAGAATACTTGACCGTGATTGGGAGTTGGATTTTCCTCTTAAACACTGATATCTAGCATTTTGTAGGAAAAAGGGATTAACACATACTGATCATATATATAAGGAGTTTTAGACATTCAGTCTGCACTGGTGGATTCTATCCTTTCCCCTGCTCTTCTCAATCTCTAGTATTTAGTAGTCTGTACTCAGATTGATTTTGCTTTGAAGGTGAGAGAAAACGTGGTATTCATTTTACTGTATTTTGCCTTCTGGTTCATTGCACTTACTATAATGACATCCATTCTCATTTTCTTCAGTTCTAATGATTAGATTTGTTTTTTTCTTTTCAGTCATGTGGTTTCTCATTGTGTATATATGTCACATTTTGTTTATCCTTTCATCTCTTGTAGGATATGTAAGCTCATACTATATCCTAGCTATTGTGAATATTGTCCAAAGACATATTGGTGTGTGTGTGTGTGTATGTGTGTGTGTGTGTGTGTGTGTGTGTGTGTGTGTGTCCCTCGGTTATGTTCATTTCATGTCCTTTGAGCATATCACAAAAAAAAGACTAACTGAATTTTGAGTTTATTTTTAATTTTTTAGATATTTTCATATTATTCTCCACAATGATTCTACTCATTTTTATTGCCACCAACAGCATAAAGTTCCCTATTCTTCGACATCCTGCAAGGCATGTTTTCTTTTTGTTCTTCATGTCTTTGCTTTAATTTGCTTTTTAAATAAAAATCCACTCTAACTGGAATGAGATGATATTGGCTTTGTTTGTTATGTGTCATTTCTTTATAAATGTCACAGCTTGGGTCTAGAATCGTGAGGTCAGAGGTGGCTTTTTCAGAGGTGGTTGAATTTTGAATGTGTAATGTTGAGATTCAGGGGTTGTGATTACTGATTTGTTTGACACTATCTTCATCCCGTTATTTTGGCTGAAATAAAAAGAGGCAGAGAGATACTGTCAAGGTATCTTGCTTTGTGTAGGTGCCATGAAGTATGTCTCCTTTGTGACACCTTTGTGCCAAGAGTCACTCTACTTGGAGCCAGCTGATATAACTGAAACCCTTTATCTTTTAAATTTGGGTGACTGATATTTTGTCTCATCTGCAAGAGAAAGATAACTAACACACTGGCAAATGAATGTATCATTTGTCTCACATATTTGTTGGCCATTTGTTTATTTTATTTTTTTTAAAAATTCTGTTCAGAGTTGGTAGTGTAGCTAGGCATTACAGTTTTTGGCTGGCATACTTGAGCTCTGGGTTCAATCTCCAGTGCTGTGAAACCAACCAAAAAACAAAAGTGTATTTAGATCTTTTGCCCATTTTAATTTTTTTACTTTTTGGGTTTTGTGTTTAAATTATTGAAATTTTTACATAATCAAAATATAATCCTATTTTAAGATCAATATCTCCAGAATATTTCTCTCATTTTGACAGTGTCTTTTCACTCTATTGATTTTATTTTCTTTTGCTTTACACAATGTTCTTAGCTTAATATATCCTGTCTTGTCTATTTTTATTTATTGGCTATGCTTTTGAAGTCATTCAAATAAAATCACCAACAGTGATGTGTGCTTTATTTTATTAATATCAAGCATTTTATTTGTTTAATTGTTCATTCTATTATACATTTTGTTCTTATTTTACACTCTCAGTTTCTCATATGAAAGAGAAAATGTGATATTTACATCTGTGCTTGATTTATTTCATTTAAAAATATAAACCTTATAGTACAGTTTCAGGTTTGGAGTTGTAATACCCCCCACCATGCCCCTGTTGCTTTGAATTGCTTTGGTTATTCTAGGTCTTTGTGGTTCCAGATGAAAGTTTGTATTTTTTTTCTCTAGATCTGAAATACGCTGTTGGGATTTCAATCCGGATTGAGTTAAATGTGTAGAGCAGTTTTGGTAGTATAGCCATTTTGACAATATCGGTTCTTCCTACCCAGGAGCAAGGTATGTCCTTCCATTTTGTGATATCATCTTCTATCTCCTTTTTCAGAGTGCTATAGTTTTCGTAGTAGAGGTCTTTCACCTCCTTTGTTAGATTGATTCCTAGGTATTTTATTTTTGGGGGTGCTATTGTGAAAGTGACAGACTCTCCAATTTCTATCTCAGTGGGTCTACTGTTTGTGTATATGAAGGCTATTGATTTTTGAATGTCAACTTTGTAGCCAGCTATGCAGCTAAAATTGGCTATTAGGTCCAGCAGTTTTTTAATTGAGTTTTTAGGATCCTCTAGATAGAGTATCATGTATTCAGCAAATAATGACAATTTAATTTCTTCTTTTCTGACACTATACTATAAAGCCACCATGATAAAAACTGCGTGGTACTGGCAAAGTAACAGACCTGAGGATCAATGGAGTAGACTAGAAGATCCAGAAATTACGTCAAATACACTCAGCCACCTCATCTTTGACAAAGGAACCAAAAATCCTCAATGGAGGAAAGATAGCCTCTTTAACAAATGGTGCTGTAAAAACTGGGTTTTAACTTGCCAAACACTAAAACTAGATCTCACTCTTTCACCATGTACCAAGCTAAAATCAAAGTGGATAAGAGACCTAAAAATTAAAACAGACACTCTAAATCTGTTGCAAAATAGGTTAGGTAAAACTCTCGAAGACATTGGCTTAGGGAAGGACTTCATGAGCAAAACTTCTATCGCACAGGAATTGACTGAAGAAATCAACAAATGGGACCTCATTCTTTTAAAAAGCTTCTGCACAGCAAAGGAAACCAGCAACAGTGCAAACAGGCAACCAACAATGTGGGAAAAAATCTTTACCAGCTGTTCCTCAGACAAAGGGCTACTATCTAGAATATATAAAGAGCTCAAAAGAATCAGCCCACCCAAATTTAATGACCCAATTCAAAAATGGGCATCTGAAATGAACAGATATTTTTCAGAGGAAGAAGTAAGAGCAGCTAAGAAGCATATGAAGAAATGCTCAACATCACTAGTCATTCGAGAGATGCAGATGAAAACAACACTAAGATTTCATCTCACTCCACATAGAATGGCTTCCATTTCAGATTCAGCCAAAAGCAAATGTTGGCGAGGCTGCAGAGAAGAAGGAACCCTTCTCCACTGTTGGTGGGACTGTAGACTTGTACAACCCCTGTGGACATCAGTTTGGAGATTCCTCAAAAAGCTAGGATTGGAGGTCCCATTTGACCCTGCCATTGCCCTGATAGGTATATACAAAAAAGAATTAAAAGACTCATATCACAGTGACATATGTACACCCATGTTTATAGCAGCCCAGTTTGTGATTGCTACATCTTGGAAACAACCCAAGTATCCATCAACTGGAGACTGGATAAGAAAGCTGTGGTTCTTCTACAGAATGGAGTATTACTCTGCCATAAAAAATGATAGGTTTGAATCATTTCTACTTAAATGGACATACATTGAGGATATCCTCATAAGTGAAATAAATAGATCACAGATAGGTACATATTGCATCTTTTCTCTGGTATGAGAAAATAAAGATGTAGAATTGTATGTTATATATTATGAAATAGAAAATGCTCAAAGTAAAACAGAGTGAAGAGGGAAAAATAATGAGATTATAACAAAAAGTAAGGAAACATATCTTATGTATATAGGGTGGTGGTAGGGTGGGTAGGGCTATGGGAAAAATTGAAAATTAAGTTTTGTTTTCTTCTGGTACAAATCCCCATTATGGATTGTAATCATGATGCATATATGTAGTGTACCAATAAAGATTAAAATATGTGTATATATACACATGTAAGATGTATACATTTAACTATGTATCAATTTCATCTTTCTTTATAGAAGAGTAGTACTTCATTGTATAAAGAAACTCATCTTTCTCCATTCTTACATTTGATTCAAATATATATATGAGGTAGAGGTCCAGTTTCATTTTATACATACAAACATTCCGTTTGTAGAGCCTAAAGTTTTACTCTTTTTCCAATGTATATTTTCAGATACTTTCTCGAGGCATTTCTACAGATAGAAGATGAAAAATAGCACTTCAACATGCTTAACAGACCTCAAGAAATGTGATAAAAAATAATTAATCTCTGTGAATATTTTAATAATAATTTTGTTTTCCTGGGAAGTGAGCTATACTTACAAATAGTTCAACATTTGTGGCTGATAGTTTAATTAATAAAATACTGATGGATTTTAATTTATTTTCTCTGAATTTGCCATCACCTCTTCATTTTTATTTTTGTGGTCTTAGAAAAGGTCAATACTCTTCACAGCTTCTATTCATCACTTGTTTTATTAGAATAATAGTAAATGTTATGAAGGGATCTTGTGAATGATAATAATAGTTCTTATGCCATTCATCCCATTACAATTTTCAAAACTTCCAAGGAGTTGTGTAAGATTTTTTTTTCATTTTTCCAATAAAAAACAAAGCAAATTCTACAAATATCTTTACAGTTTAATTTTAAATAGTCAATTGATTTTGTATGTGATACATAGCTACATATGCATCCCTTTTTATTTTATTTATTTTGAGACGAGATCTCCACAAATGACTGAAGCATCCAGGGATGGGATTGAAGTGACACTCTTCCTGCCTCAGAATCCTTCCAAGATTTCAGGTATGTTACCATGCCCAGAGAAAGGAAAGAGATTGAGAGAGCCAGGGAGAGAAAAAGAGAATAGGGAGAGAGAACAAGAGAGAGAGAGAGAGAGAGAGAGACAGAGATAGAGATAGAGACACACAAAGTGTGAAAAATTTTTTTCCTAAACTGAGAATAAAAATAAAACTTTGTAAACTTAAAATATGTTCGCATTTTAAAATCCCTAACCTCCATACTAATTTTCTCATTTTACTTTGGACTTTTGAGTATTTTCCCATGAGTAAAACAGCAATATATAAGCAAAAGCGCAGGTGTTTGAAGCTGATTAGTTTGTTCAAGTTCTGCTGAACTAGGTAGTGAAAACTCCTCTCATGTAAACAAATTTTTTTTAAAAAAGAAACTTTACTACAATTCCAAGATCTCCATTAATATGACATATGAAACTTAGTTAAGTTATTTGAACAGAAGATATTTGTTTCAAAGAAACCTTTTTATGTCATCTTTGATCATTATTAGCTTCACAGTTGGAAAATAATTACTTTTGCAGTTAGTGTTTTTTACTAATAAGAGTTAACAAACTATTCAGTGCTGTAATTCAAACATTACATTCTCAATTTTAGCTAATAAATATTACATATTTCCTAGCAGGATGTCTCCTTGAGTAATATTATAATTCATTTCCTTTGATATATTTATGCCCTAAGTTGTCAATTAACTGAGAAGGAAGTGTCATTATTTGCAGCATCTTTATTTATATGACAAAGATTTATCTGGTATGTCATCTGCAAAAGTGTCAGCCAGGGAATTTAAAGTTTGTGAACCTTTAGAGCATTTTCTGGAATTACGATTTTATTTTCAGAAACATTTAAGCCAGGTTCCTGTCAAATAATTTTGATAAGCCATTCAAACATTAAAAATTCATACTGATAAAAAGGAGAACTTTTCAGAATAATAATTTATTTTGCTATATAAGTAAAACCTCCAGGGTGACTTATGGAATGATTGCTCAAGAAACTGCATGGTGAGAATATTGCTAAGAGAAGATTAAAAATATGGAAAACATGATCAGGATTTCTGTGTTGATTATGTGAAGGCTGAAAGTTAGAAATACTTGTTCTTTAGAATATGATATCACTAATATAAAGGAAAATTTGCACATTGTCATCAGAAAAAAAAAAGGTATCTAGGGTATAGAACTGGACCAACTCCTACAGACAAGGAAACAAAAATACTGTTCTCTGTAGTGTTCCCACAATAGTTTGATTAGAAGATGAAGAAAAGAAGAGGAATCTGAGAAGGAGTGATTAATGACTAGGAGGCTGCAAAGGGAATTCTAGGTATTGTAGAAGGAGTAAATTTGTAATATACTACTAAGTGGTAAAGAAAATAATAAAGTAACAATAGCATTATGCCACACTCTACAACCATGGAATAGGGCAAAGTGTGAGAGATTACTCACAGTATGTTTCCAATTAAAACTGCAAGAAAGCCCAGAAGGAACTGTAGACTAGTTCAACCCAATCTCAGTTTAGAGATTCCTCAAAAAGCGAGGATTGGAGGTCCCATTTGACCCTGCCATTACCCTGATAGGTATATACACAAAAGAATTAAAAGACTCACATCACAGTTACATATGTGCACCTATGTTTATAGTAGCCCAATTTGTGATTGCTACATCTTGGAAACAACCCAAGTGTCCATCAACTGGAGACTGGATAAGAAAGCTGTGGTTTTTCTACAGAATGGAGTATTACTCTGCCATAAAAAATGATAAGTTTGAATCATTTCTACTTAAATGGACATACCTTGAGGATATCCTCATAAGTGAAATAAATAGGGCACAGATAGGTACATATCACATCTTTTCTCAGGTATGAGAAAATAAAGATGTAAATGAGTCCTAGAATTGTATGTTATATATTATGAAATAGAAAATGCTCAAAGTAAAATAAGGTGAAGAGGGAAAATTAATGAGATTATAACAAAAAAGTAAGGAAACAAATTTTATGCATCTGAGGGGGTGATAGGATGGGTAGGGCTATGGGAAAAAATGAGAATTAAATTGTGTCTTATACTGGAGCAAATCCCTATTATGGAGTGCAATCATGATGCATATATGTAATGTTCCAATAAAGATTTAAAAAAAAGAAAGAAAGAAAGCCCAGAAGGATTGCCCTTAACACAGACACTTCAGCATGAGAGTCTCATAATGACAGCCCTAACTATACAGTCTCTGGATTTTGATTGAAAGAACCAAGAAACAAAGAACAAAGACAGAAGAATGACTTCTACTGAGGAGCTCATATAGGAAAGAGCAAAAAGACAGGGAAATTACAGTGCTGTTCTATATGAATGACCTTTGAGTTGATGTGGGTGATAAATTGGAGTATGGAGAAGGATGAAGGCCAGAAGACTCATTTGTTAAGTCAATGCATTTTGATTTTGCATGGGCTTGTGGCCCTGGATGCGCCACGGAAATCTCTAGCCAGGCATTCCAGAGGTTCTGGGTAAGTAGCTCCCAAAGTTCCCCATTTCTGCATATCCACCAGACACATACTTCTCCATTCAGAGCTTTGATTATAAACATAATACAAACAGTTTCCGTGAAATTATGTGACATAAAAAAGTAATAAATATTTGTAGAATAAATGCCCCCCAAATAACTCTGAAGTCTAGAATTTTGAGAATTTTCAGCAGACAATAGAACTGAAAGCTTCTTGCTGCCCTCAATGTGTTCAAATATAAGAACACTTTTACAAGATAGCTTAAATTAATTTGTTAGAATAAAAAATTGCCTTACTGTAAAGTTGAGATTAAAACAGATCTGAGCATGATTAGTAAATAGTATCCAGAGTTTTTCAATTATCATTTTACAGAATTTATTAAATATTTTTTTGTGATTTTTGGTTTAAACTGATTTGTACATTTAAATAGAAGATAAGACAGACTAGAAGTTCCATATTTTAAAATCTTTTTCAAAATCCCCTGGCAATCAGATCTATTATTTAATAAAAATATTACATGGTAAAATAGAATTTTCTTAATGAGAATTTTTTATATAAAATTTTAGGACCTTTAGTTTAAATTGTTTGTGAGAATATATTGATTGTATTATCCAGAGAGATTTAAAATTATCATTTATCAAACTGAGAAAGCAAGTATTTACTTGCAGATCTGCTACTTATTTTTTTAATTCAAGTCTTTTTTGGTACATTATGAATACACATCATCATCACATTCAACTTTGAGAGATTGTACCAGAATATGACACGACTTGACTCTCATTTAACCTTTCCCGTACCCTCAATCCTCTATATACATAAGCTTTTCTTCTTTTTAAAAAATTACTATCATATTCTTTATCCCCTCAATATTTACCCCTACATCCTTTTTCCTTTTAAATATTTTCTATTTCACAATATCAACTATATATACTAGAACTAATTTACATCTTCATGTAAATTAGTAAATTTACATGTAAATTATCATATCAGAGAAAATATATGATATTTACACATCATCTTTATCCAGTCTCCTGTGGATGGACACTTTGGTTGTTTCCAAGATTTAGCAATCACAAACTGAGCTGCTATAAACATGAGTGCACATATGTCATTGTGATATGAATCTTTTAATTCTTTTATGTATATACCTAGAAGAGCAATGGCTGGGTCAAATGAAACCTCCAATCCTAGCTTTTTGAGAAATCTCCAAACTGATCTCCACAGAAGTTGTATGAATCTGTATTTCCATCAACAGTGGAGAAGGGTCTCTTTTTCTTCCTAGCCTTGCCAACATTTGTTGCTGGCTAATTCTGAGACAGCAACTATTCTTTGTGGAGTGAGATGACCATTGGTGTTGAGTATTTCTTCATGATCAAAACCCTGAAGAAAACTGGAATAGATAGATAGACTCTATCTCAAACTAATAAAAGCTATCCATGAGAAACCATCAGCCAGCAATCTACTAAATGGTCAAAAGTCTGCTACTTATTTTAAATTCTCTATTTTTATCTACCCCACTTCCCAAATCAGAGTGGAAGGCATTAATTGCAGGTCATCTACAAATTAATCAATAGCATGCCAAGTGCATTGCTTAATTTTTAAAATTCCATCAGCTCTGTAGTGTCACTTATTTAGATACACTTCATGCTCCCAATTTTACTTCTTCTGCTGCACCTCCTTATAAGCCTTTCACACTGTGATGACTGGTTAGAGTCTAAATGGATAGTTGCAAAAAATAAATAAATAAGTAAAGGTAATGGGTAAAATAAAAAATCAAGATATACTAATACAGTTAAAAATTGCCAATGACGAATGTGATTATAATGAATTATTCAAAATGTACCAATAAATTCTACTTATTAAAAAAGTAAGTAAGCAAAGATAAGAGTATTATCTCTCTCAGCACAATATTCACCATTTACCCCTTTTATCATTTTACTATACCTGTGCAATTACTTCTCAGTCCTCAACTGGGCCCAGTGTCACTGCTTTCCTCTCAGTCCCCAGCAGGTGACAGGGCTAACCCCATGTGAAACTCAGACAAGGTGAATATATAATGTGCACAAAATATTCGTTTTCCTAGTGCATCGTCCTATTAATCTTTAAAAAGTTTCCCTTTTTAATGGATTATGATGTTAATATATTTGTTTTGTACCTCTTTAGCCTGATAAGCCTCTTCAATATGTTTTATTTTATAATTTTTTAATTGAAGTCTTTTTTTTTAAATGTTTTATTCTCTGTTGGTACATTACATATACACATCATGATTGCACTCCAAAATGGGGACTTGTACCAGTAGAAGACAATTTAATTCTCATTTTATCCCATAACCCTACCCACATTACCACCCCACATATACATAAAATTTGCTTCCTTACTTTTTTGTTATAATCTCATTATATTTCCCCCTTCACCTATTTTACTTTGAGCATTTCCTATTTCACAATATATTACATACAATTCTAGGACTCATTTACATCTTTATTTTCTCATACCAGAGAAAAGATGCAATATGTACCTATCTGTGCCCTACTTATTTCACTTATGAGGATATCCTCAAGGTATGTCCATTTAAGTAGAAATTATTCAAAGTTATCGTTTTTTATGGCAGAGTAATACTCCATTCTGTTGAAAAACCACAGCTTTTTTTTTTTTTTTTTTTTTTTTTTTTTTTTTTTTTTTTTTTTTTTTTTTTTTTTTTTTTTTTTATGGTGTTTTGAGACAGGGTCTCGCTTTGTGGTTCAGGCTGGCCCTGAGCTCAGCTTCAAACTCACATCACAGCAATCCTCCTGCATCTGCCTCCTGGCACTGTGCTGTATGGTACTGTTTGATGCTGGGCCTGAGTCTCCACACCCAGTATTGTTGTGTGGTTACCAGGGATCAAACCCAGGTCCTTGCGCTTGCAAGATAGGTGCCAGAGCCACTGAGCTAACTCCCCTGCCCAGAACCATAGCTTTTTTATCCAGTCTCCAGTTGATGGATATCTGCGTTGTTTCCAAGATGTAGCAATCACAAAATGAGCTGCTATAAACATGGGTACACATATGTAACTGTGATATGAGACTTTTAATTCTTGTATGTCAAAAAGCTAGTATTGGAGGTCCCATTTGACGTGGCTATCACTCTGCTAGGGTATATTTTAGAAAATTTTCTTTAAAGCATCTTTAGATCTTTCATCAGTATCAGATATCTCCATGTCATGTAGAGAAGCTTTCCAAAAGTCACCCTTCCAGCACTATTTGGAAATTCATTGATATGTCTTCTGTGCCTGGAAAGTGGAAGACAGGATAATATGTGGGCTTATTCCCGTGTGGCCTTTTCTTTAGCTGTTGCCTGACTAATGATTATTTTTCATATACGATGAAGCTATTCAAATGCATGGAATCAAACCTAGTTAGTGCAAGAACAATGGATCATCCAAGCAGGTGCATACACTAGAAGTGAATCAGAGTAATCATTCCTCAAAAGCATTACCTTAAAATGCTTTTGAAAATGTTTGTTGGAAAAAGAAATGTTAATGAGGTGAAACTTTTTTTTCTTTCTCTATGTTCTGGGGTAGCCTGATGTGGAAAAATTGGTCAAGGTCCAATCTATTAATATATTATACTGTATGTGTATATTCAGGAAAATGACAATTTTAAGGTAATAATTTTCAGAGAATTTTCAAATGCTATAGTTGAGTAGAAGTACTTTTGCAGGGCTGCAGTTGAAACTCACTGGCACAGTTCCTGCCTGGCAACTGTGAGGCCCTGAATTTGATCTCCGGTATAAAAACAAACAAAGTAACAAAAAATAGTAAAGAAATATTTTTCAGCAAAAACATAGCTATGTATTTCAGAAGTGCC
This sequence comes from Petromus typicus, assembly GCA_004026965.1. Classification (NCBI taxonomy): domain Eukaryota; kingdom Metazoa; phylum Chordata; class Mammalia; order Rodentia; family Petromuridae; genus Petromus; species Petromus typicus. The sequence continues at coordinate 3,566 of PVIR01030735.1, read as the reverse complement.
AGCCATGTTCTTCATGTCCACTTGTAGAGTAGAAATGGTACTTTAGACATTTTTATATCAGTTTCTGTAGAAAAATATTCTATTAGTAGTCTGAAAACCTTGTCTACAGTTTGGTTCTGGATGAACCCCCAAAGCCTCTGCAGTGATATGTGGGGCTGTTGAAGAGGTGGCTCAATTAAGAATGTGCAGTGCTGGGACCAAGGGTGTGTGATTATTCACTCAGTCCACTGATTGATTTGACACCACCGTAATCCCATAGCCTGGACATAATATAAAGGACTCATTCTCATCCTTGCTTGCTTGATTTTATTATGTCCTGTATGCTTGTCAGGAATTTCTCTTCTGTGATGCCTCTCAGTGATATCATCCTGCTTTGGCACTAAACAACTGTGAACTGAAACCTCTCCAGATATGAGTTAAATGAACATTTCCTCCCTTTAACTTTGAGTATCAAGTGTTTTGTCTCAGCAATGAGGAAAAAATAATGAAGACACTTTTCTAGATTTTCTAACCCATACCCATCCTGTATGATAATAATTCTGCCTTGCAGCAATATCAATTTTACTTATTTTGAGGCTTTGTTTTAAGTCACTGAACTTTAAATATAATCATTTCTTATTTATGCCCCTATCACCTAGTACATTCTGAGACAGATCATTGCCTGTACATGTTGAAAACATAAAGAGAAATGAATGTCTTAATGAAGATTTGGACTTCTACACTTTCAACCTATTTCATTCTCCTTTCCTTCATAACTATTACTTAAGATCCACTGGTCCCAAGTCCCATACCCTACTTTTTACAACCTCAGGCTTCTATGATTTCACTCTTAATTTCTTTGCAATCAAGTTTTTTAAATACATAAAGGTAGGACGTTATGTTGTATTTGCATGTCTATACCTCACTTATTTTTCTTGACAGAGGGATCTTCACTTCTGTCCATATTGCCGTATAGACTGAGGTTTAATTCTTTCTATAGTTAAGTAGTATTACTTTGGGATTATGTGACACATCTTCTTTATATATTTATCAGGTGATGGACATTTCATTTATTTCTTTTGCTTTTTGGCAATTGTGAATTGGCTAAAATAAACTGAGAAAGACACATTTATGCACACTATATTAAATATATGTAAAATGATATGTGAATCAAATATTTGATTCTGATTTTAACATATATTAATTGTGTAAATTAACAAGGTGAATGTGATATGTGGACCTAGCATTGAATTTACACTGGTTAAATCAACCTCTTTCCTTTTCTGTGCTTCTCACAACCTTAGTAATTCTTCTTGTATATTCAGGTAAGCTGTGCTTTGGTTCTACATATAAGAAAGGATGTAATGTACATGTATTTCTGTACACATACATTATAAGTACATCTATCTAGTATTTCTGTACATGTGTATTATAATAAAAGATATAATGTGTGTGGCTTCTTTCACTTAACATAAAATATTCTGACTCGATTCATTTGTTAAGAATGACAAAGCTTATGAATATACTTTGTATTATGAATATGCACACACAAACACAATTTTCTCTAGCCATTCATCTATCGATGACCATAGAGGGTGATTGTACAACAGACTTTTTGAGTAGTGCTGCAATAAATTTGTGCTTGAGGACATTTCTTTGGTGTGCTGATTTTCATTTCCTTAATAAATGCACTCAGAAGAGAGAAAGCTGGTCATGTGTTATATTTAATTGAAGTTTTCAGACAGACTCCATTCTATTCACCACAATGACTGTTGTAATTTATATTGTCACCAATTATGTACAAGCAGTCATTTGCCAAACTGTTACAGCATCAGTTATTTTATGATTTTCTGATCATAGCCATTCTAAATACTCTAAGATGATGTATCATTAAAATTTTGATTTGTTTTTCTCCAAGAGAAAATACTTGTAATATCAAACACTTTCATATATCTTTGGCCATTTTTATTTGTTTTTTTTTTTTTTGATAAGTGTGCAATCCCATCACTTGCTCATTTTTTGATTCAAATCTTTATTGGTACATTATATATACACATCATGATTGCACTCAACAATGAGAATCTGTACCAGTATATGACACAATTTAATTCTCCTTTTCCCCATACCCTTACCCACCCTACATCCTCCCCCTTTATATGCATAAGCTTTGTTTCCATTATTTTTTATTATCTCATTATTTTATCCCTTGTTATTTACCCTTACATTTCATTTCCCTTTGAATATTTTCTGTTTTGTAATATGTACCATACACTCTAGAACTCATTTCCATTTCCATTTTCTCATACCAGAGAAAAGATACAACATTTACACATGAAGATATGCTGAAGGTACACCCATATGACTATAAATGACTCAATCTTATCATTTTTTATGACAGGGTAATGCTCCATATTATAAAAGAATCACATATTTTTTAATCCAGTCTCCTTAATTGGATTATTTGATTATTATTAAATGGGGGGAATCTTTACATGTTTTAGAAATTAATCCTCACAAGTAATTATTTGATCCAATTTTGACTGGGTTTTGTTAAACTAGTGACATGATGGTCCAGTTTCATTTTCCTATATACAAATATCCTATTTTTCTAGGGCCATTACTGAAAATCAGCTATTTCTTCAATACACATTTTTCACATTGTCATTGAAAACGACTCTTCTGTAGATGTACAGTTTAAGTCTAGGCTTGCTCTTCTGTTCCATGAGCTTATGAGTCTGATTTTAGTTCAGTGAATTATTTAGAATCTGTGGAAAACTGAAATAAAGCTTATGTATATTGGGAGGGATTTAGGGAGAATGAGAGGATAGGAAAAATGAAAATCAAGATACATCATGCACAGGTGCAGATTCTCAATGTTGAATGTGATCATAATGTATATCTAAAATTTACCAGTAAATTCAAGAGAGGCAAACAGATGTATTTTGATGTTATCTTTTCTGCTCAAAATGCAGTTGGCTACTACTGTGGTTATATGGTTTATATCCAGATGTCCCCAAACAAGCTCTTGAGCTCAAGTGCAGCATTTTTAAAGAGGATGGAATTGTAGGTGGTTCCACCTGGAGCCTGCTTGGAGGAGACGGATCACTAGGGTCCCAGTCTGTAGAGCAGATCTCCCTCCCCCGCTCTTCTGTGGGGCTCTCTACTTCCTGGACAGCAGGAAATGAGCAGTGATTCCTTGGCTACGTTCTTGACCAAGCTGCCTGCTTTGGAGCCGTCAAACTACACACTGGAACCTGTGAAGACTGTAAGCTAACTTTCTCCTTTCAGTCAGGTGTCGGGCATTGTGTCTTAGGTGACAAAAGCGTGAGTAGAAATTCTGCTAAGATATTTTCAATGTTTCATTTACATTTTAGGATTTTTTCCTAATTTTTTTTTCCTATGAAAGAATGACATCAGCATTTTGATGGGGATTACTATGAACCTATAGATCACTTTGGAAAGTATGAGCCACTTTGCTACAAAAATTCTTCCCATCTATTAACATGGAATGTTTTTCTTCTTTGGTTTCTCCTGAAATTATTTTATCAATATTGTATCATTTTCACAATAGAAATATTTTAATTTTT
>PVIR01030734.1:0-13273 GCA_004026965.1 Petromus typicus | reverse complement strand
GTGGTCTTTTTGACTTTGGTGGAGCCAGGCGTTGCAGGGTGAGGGCACCCGTGAGGTTTTTATGCGCCTTCCTCTCCGCTGGCTGGTGCGTGGCAGCTGCACTCACGGTATTTCTTGATCAAGTCTCATAAAGGACACTCACAAAGAGGACTTCCGTGGGCTGGGGAGTTAGCTCAGTGGTTCCAGCTCCTGTCTTCCAAGCGCAAGCACCCGGGTGCGATCCCCGGTAACCACATACCATACTGGGCGTGGAGACTCACCCCAGCAGCAACCAGTACCACATAGCACAGTGCCGGGCGTGGTGGCTCACGCCTGTCATCCCAGCACTCAGGAGGCAGAGGCAGGAGGATTGCTGTGATGTGAGTCGGAGGCTGAGCTCAGGGCCAGTCTGAACTACAAAGCGAGACCACGTCTCAAAAAAACCTTAAAAAAAAGAGGACTTCCGGCCCTGCTTCCGGAGGGGACAAGAGAGACTGGGTCACTGTGTTCCGAGCAAGAGGGACTATTCTGAGCAAGATTAATAGCCATGTGTCTTTTACTGTAATGGTTTATTAAAAGTTTGAACGTTCACCACATCTTTTGGCCATCGCTTGCATCGCTACTGTACCCTGTGCTCATCCTTTTAACGGTGCTGGGGCTTGAACTCGGGGCTTCATGCATAGCAGACGAGCGCTCACACTGAGCCACGTCCCTGGCTCTTCCTCTTTCCATCTTATTAATTGTGAAACATGGCACAAAGTTTATGGTCTTCTATTTAAATTACATGTAATTATGTAATTACTAATATAAGTATTGGAAGGGGAATAAAATCAATGACTGGAGATAAAATAATACTTTAACTATGAGTTGAAAATAATACATTTTTTCCCAATTATTCTATATTTTACAAATTTAAATTGTGAGGATGATGACATAGCACTGTCAAGATTTCTATATATGGGGTCCAGGGATTTAGCCCAGTGGTTCTGGCGCCTGTCTTGAAAGTGCAAGGGCCTGAGTTCGATCCCAGGTAACCACATACAACAATCCCGGGCATGGGGACTCACACCCACCGCCATCAGAACCACATACCACAGTGCGGGTGTGGTGGCTCACGCCTATCATCCCAGCACTCAGGAGGTAGAGGCAGGAGGACTGCTGAATTCAAAACTGAACTCAGGACCAGCCTGAACTACAAAGTGAGGCCCTGTCTCAAAAAAAAAAATTTTTTTTTCAATATATTAATTAATTTATTCCACACCTGGGCTATTTTTTTTTTTTTTTTTTTTTTTGTAACACAGGGTCTTGCAATGTAGCCAGGCTGGCCTAGCACTTGTTGCAATCCTCCTGCCTCAGCCTCCTGAGTAAGGGGAATTACAGGTGGCTTAGAGTATCATTTTTATTTCCATCTCATTAGTGGTAACACCAAAGCTCTGCAGGCTCAATTGTGCATTAAGTTTGTATAGTTAGGAAGTGGCAGAAGTGAGGTTCTAGCTGTGGGTCCCTCATGTCTGTACGGCACACAGCACAGAGCATTTCCTATGAATAAAGCTTTGTCCCCTTTCGGGCTCTGAGCAAACCGAAGAAATATGTGACAACCACCACCTTCAATTAAGGCTTTCAATCCAAAAGGAAGTAAAAGAATCATTCATTAAATATTTCTGTATAACTATTTCTCAATTTATTAAATATGATGCAAAAAGGAATAAGAAAATAATGGGTGCTTTTTTTTTTCCAGTACTGGGGATTGGATGCACTACCTTGTGCTTATAAGGCGGGTGCACCACCGCTGAGCCAAATTCCTGGCCCTATGGCTGCTTCTTAAATGTATGTGAAAATCCGAAAAACCTAAAACAGCCAAAACAAAAACTGTTGAAGAACAAAATTAGAAGACTTATACTTTCTTACTCCACGACACAGTCTGAAACCATAATAGATAGGACTCTACAGTACTGACGTGAGGATAGAGAGGAAATGCTAGGCACGGTGACACACCTGCAAGCTGGCATTTGGAAGGCTGAGGTGGGAGGATCATGACTCTGAAGCCAGCCAGGACTATATATAAAAACTTGTCTCTGTCAGCCAAAAAATAGAGAGACAAGTAAATAATTAATACAGAATTGGGAATTCAGAAAGAGACACTAAGTCATTCAATAGGGAAAGAAATTTATCAAACTGAACTAGAAAAACTGAGTATCCAAGCAGGGAAAAAAACAAACCTCCAGCTTTATCGCACATAAAATTAAGAACAAAAACTAAATGTAGATCAAATACATAAACCCCATAGTAAAAATTCCAAACTCTGAAAGATAATACAGAAGACCTCACAAGCGGAGAGGTAACAAAAATTTCTCCTGACACCAAAATATTAAACATAAAAGAAGAAATTGACAGATTAAACTTCACCAAGTTTACGTTTTTTCTAAAAATATAACAAACTTAACAGCTTAGCCAGAGACGGGGAGAATACATTTGCAAATCCACAACCCTGAGGAAGGATATGAATTTGGAATAAATACATTTTTCAGATCATTAATAAAGTAAAATTCTACAATCCATTTTTAAGCGAGCACAAATCTAATATAATAGAACAACTCTTTATTCAAATATAAAATGACTGTAATGTAGAAAACCCCAACAACTGCCAAATGACAGAAGATTCAAAGGCCAACAGGCAAATGATCAATACTGACAGGTGTCCAAGAATACAGAATAAAGCTAGCTGTGGGGGTGCACAACTATCATCCCAGCACTCGGGAGGCTGAGGCAGGAGGATCTCTGTGAGTTTGAGGCAGGCCTGGGTTACATAGTGAGTTCAAGATAAGTTTGAACTATGTAGTAAAACCTTGTGTCAAATAAACAAACAAACAAAAAAAACAAATTAAGACCATAATGAGGGACCAGTACCTCACTAAAATGGCTTACTTTTTATGGTTAACATTTTTAAAGACCGACAGTGCCCAGTGTTTACAAATCTGAGGAAAACCAGAAACACTTGTATACAGCTAATAAGAATGAAAATGTTTGCCGGACGTGGTGGCTCACGCCTGTAATCCCAGCACTCGGGAGGCAGAGGCAGGAGGATTGCTGTGATGTGAGTTTGAGGCTGAGCTCAGGGCCAGCCTGAACTACAAAGCGAGACCCTGTCTCAAAAAAATAAATAAATAATTTTTTTAAAAAAACTGTTAAAAAATAAAAGAATGAAAATGTTAATTTGCTATAGAGAAGAACAGTTTCTTACACAGCTACAGCTGCACCTACATCTACCCTATGGCTCAAAAACTCTCAAGGGAAGTAGAAACATTTTCACAAAGTTATCTATATATAACTGCTCACAACAACTTTATTCAGCGACTTTATTTCTGTCTGGAAACATCCTTGATGTCCTCCTAAAGTGAATAAACACAAATTATTGTGTGGGTTTACAGTGGAATAATGCTTGTCAATAAAAAGGGACCATCTCTTGATACACTCACGCAGGAACCCTAAGTCCCTGCATTGAGCAAAAAATGGCAAATACTGAAGAGCACACACATGCTAATTCATTCCATCAAGGTCCAGAGTAGACAGACACCTGTCTCTCTGGTGCAGAAATCTGAACAGCAGCTCCCTCTAGGATAGGAGGTGGGTGATAACTGGAAATACTCAGAAGACTTTCTGGAAACTTGGGGCTATGTCAAATTTTGATTGGGCTGGTTATTGAATAGACATATGCAACTATTAACTTCTTAAGCTAGAACCCAAGGATTCAAAATAAGTATCTAATGTTAGTTAGAGTACAGTAAAAAAGGCAGCAAAGTAATAATATAAGCAAGTCTAGAATTCGATATCGCCTGGGTTTTGGGGGGGGGTTTTTCAAGACAGGGTCTCGCTTTGTAGTTCAGGCTGGTCCTGAACTCAGCCTCGAACTCAGCAATCCTCCTGCCTCTGCCTCCCAAGTGCTGGTATTACAGGTATGAGCCACCATGCCCAGCATTGTGATATGTGGTACTGATTGCTGGTGGGTGTGCGTCACTATGCCTGGCATTGTATTATGTGGTTACTGAGAATCAAACTTGGGACCTTGTGCTTGCAAGGCAGGAATCAGAACCACTGAGCTAAATCCCCATCCCGACATCACTATTTTTAGAAATACATTTTGGAATTGTACATAAGTCATCGGATAAAAGTTCATAGCCTTCCCTGGATCCAGTGATTTTATTTCTAGAATTTTATTCTCAGGAAATAATCAGATATTGAGAATGATGACACAGGCCTGGGCTGATCCATTGCAATAGGACAGCAAGTCCACAAAGCCAGCTCGGCGACCATGCGCCCAGTACACTGAACTCCAAGTATCCACTAGGTCTGAAATTAATGTTAGGAGTCAAAAGCTCCTAAAAGCCAGAAACTTCTGAATATGTTGATTGGTCTAAGTAGGAGTTGTACACCCTGGTGGCCAATGGCATCGTGGGGGCGGCAAAATGACCGTGATGATATTCTGCTTTGTCTGCGGGCTCCGATAGTCCCTGTCCAAAGAGACTCAGTGTGACAGTCACTGAGGCAGAATGTCTCTGGCTCCTCTGTCAAGGTCTCCTGGGACAAGGAACTCAGGGACCTGTGGAAATAGCTCAGCTTCCTTTGCAGACAGGCGTTCTTGCTAACTTAGAGAAATGTATAACTAAGTGTTAGAAAATGAAAAGAATCAAGTCCTAGATTTAGTATTTTATGTTTGTGCAACAAACAATGAAATTGTAATGTAGCCCACTCCACACAGGACTGTTTTATCAGGGTTACATTTCCTGATTTTGAGAAGAGTGAATTTCTGTGGTTTTATAAATGTCTTTTTTCTTGTTCTTTTTTTTTTGAGATAGGGTCTCACTTTGTAGTTCAGGCTGGCCCTGAGCTCAGCCTCAAACTCACATCACAGCAATCCTCCTGCCTCTGCCTCCCGAGTACTGGGATTACAGGCGTGAGCCACCACGCCCGGCACTGTGGTATGTGATACTGGTTGCTGCTGGGCGTGAGTCTCCACACCCAGTATGGTATATGGTTACCAGGGATTGAACCCGGGCCCTTGTACTTGCAAGACAGGCACCAGAACCACTGAGCTAAATCCCTGGCCCCATAAATGTCTTTTTTCTTAGAAGTATTTGAGGAAATAGGGTCTGCCTGCTGCTTACTCTCAGAAACTCTTCAGGAGAAAAGTTACAGATACACACGGGCACAGGACGCACCCCAGAGAGAGACGGCGGAAGAGTAAAGGGACAAAAATGTTCATTTCTACAACTTCTCAGCAAGTTTAAAATTATTAAGATAAAAACTGTAGCTTAAAATGAAAATTTATGCATGTTTAAGAAAACCTGTTCTATCTGGATGACAGATTTACAACTGAATTTGAAATGTACAGCTGAGAAATTGAGTTATTATGACATTAAATTGAAATCCTAAGTTTTTTATGTCCAGACTTACAGCATTAAAAACTTCCATTTCACATTTATGAATTTAATATGTTCAATTCCAAGATACTGATTTCTATTTCAGAGGGCTTGTTAGCTAATGTAGATGGTTGAAATAAAGTACTTAAAAATAAATCAAATATACTTATCAGAAAAGTTAAATTGCTTGAAGATATTAACTAGGCTTGGAAACAACCAACTATTCTGGACTCAAAATTGCATTTTAACAACTGCTAGAACTATAAATATAAGAATAAGACTTGCAGGCTAAACCTAAAAGCCTATGAAAAGGTTTCATTTGAAATTTAAAGCACATGCCTGTTAATTAGCCGTGCTCAGGGAGGCCAAGACTCCCACCTGCGGGTGTGGCTGTGTTTTTAAAATGCCTATAAATTCTCCGAGGCTTCTCTCATGGAGAGGGAGGGTTTGTGTCCCCGCCTCCCTGCGTCCGGCCAGACAGAACCACATCATCAGTGAACTCTGATTGCAGTAACTCATGACTGCCAAGGCCGGGCTGAGGAAAACCTGGGCAGCCCGCCACTCCTCCGAGACTGCCCACCCTTCAGGGTACTTGGGCCAGGAGGTCTGCACCCTGTGGAGATGCCACGCCCAGGAGCCCCTGTACACACTGCAGACAGCGTCCAGCCCCAGGAGGCTGGCCTAGACACCACCTACAGGTGTCGCAGCAGCTAAACGTTTGCGTTTCTCCAGAATTCCTACGCCGCCAGGTGTGACACATACTGTGATCCCAGCACTTGGGAGGCTGAGTCTAGACTAGACAAGGCTACAGAGCAGGCTTCTGTCTCAATAAAACAAAACAGGGGCTGGGGATTTAGCTCAGTGGTCCAGCGTGTGCTTGGCAAGTGCAAGGTCCTGAGTTTGATCCGAGGTAACCACATACCACAATGCTGGGTGTGGTAGCTCACTCCTACAATTCCAGCACTCTGGAGCAGAGGCAGGAGGATTGTGGTGAGTTCCAGGCTACATAATGAGCTCTGGACCAGCCTGAACTACCAAGCGAGATCCTGTCTCATAAGAAAAACAAGGCTGGAGATTCAGCTCAGTGGTGCCAGCGCCTGCCGCGCAAGCGTAAGAAACTGAGTTCCATCCCCAGTACCAAACAAGAAAACAAAAACCAAAAAAGAAAATCAAACCAAACCACCCATGTGGAAGGTCTAAGTCCCAATCTGATAGTGTTAGGAGCTGTGGCCTTTTGGAGGTAGTTAGGGTTAGTCGGACTCAGAGAGCAGCTCTCCATAATGGGATTAGTATTCTTCTAAGAAAAGGAAAGAAAGCAAGCCGCTCCTTTCTCTCTTGCCTCTCTCTCTCCCCTTCCCCAGTCCCTCTCCTTCTCTCCTCTGCTTCATCAAAGGAGTGAGGGAGCACAGCAGATGACAGCCACCTTGCAAATGAGGAAGTTAGTTAGCCCTCTCCAAAACAGAACCTTCTGCCCCAATGCTGGACGCCCCGCTTGCCAGATCATGAGAAGTAAACCTTCGTGTTTAAGGCATCCGGTCTACGGTATTCAGTTACAGCAGCCTAAACTGGGCCAGGTATGAAGGAGCCTCAGGCTCGCTCCAGCTCCTCCCATTTCAGACGCCCAAAGAATTGCAGGTTTCCCAGCTGAGACCATGAACGTGGAACATAGACAAGCTGTCTCCTCCCCTGTCAGAATTTCTGACTCATAAAACCCATAATAAAAAAAATTGGAGGGATTTTTTAAAGGATTTTTTTTTTCCTTGATGAAATAACAGAAAACCAGACCAGAACTGTAAAGATGGGGTCTCAGCACTGGTTATAGATGGTCGAATTAGTTTCCTGAAAGGTTTAGATTTAAAGACACTAAGGAACATATTAGTGGTTCACGGCATATACTGGCAAAACAATAAGTGAGGCTTTGGGGAACAACAGTTGCTGTCAGAGAACTTGTCAATGAAATAAGGAAGTTGTGGGGCTAGCTCGTTGCTTCTAAGGGCACTGCAACATTTGAGAAAGGAAGTGATCGGCTCAGGCCTTTAAATCTCTGTAATCCCCCAAAGTCCAGATAAGGGACCAGGAAGCCTTTGTGAATTCCCTCTTAGACCCTTTTATCTTCTATTTTCATAAGGTTGAAAAATATGAAAAGCAGAATCTAGTGCAGGGGGTGGATGAGTCCCAGTGCAAACTGAACCGCCAACCTTGCAGAGTCCCTTATATTCAAGGTTGATCAGTGACTGGGAAGGACTACCCACATTGAATGGGGGGTGGTAGGGTGGGTAGGGCTATGGGAAAAAATGAGAATTAAGTTGTGTCTTATACTGGTACAAATCCCCATTATGGAGTGCAATCATGATGTGTATATTTAATGTACCAATAAAGATTATTTTAAAAAAAAAAAAAAGAACTCAGTGAACGGACTTAAACCCTGACATGCTACTGGGCCTGCTTCGCTGTTAGAATCGGTCCTTCCACCCCAGAGGAGTTTGGATGCCCCTGGCCCAGGAGCCTTCCGAGGCGCTGTTCACCCCTTCCTGTATCTCTCATCACTTCAGATCCAAGTCTCAAGCTCAGTAACAGCCTGACGGCATCTCCACTGGCTCCTACAACTGCTTGTGAGCTACCTTTAGTCTATGGGACTCTCCAGACCAGCACATTAGACACACAAGTGAGAGAAAAGTTCATATGATGAAGGAGAAAATACAGGAATTGAAAAAGATAACCTACACCTAGAAATAAGAGAACTTCATGTCACAGAGTGGACTGGGAACTTCTCTTTCTCTTGGGAACACTTACGCTTCTTGGAGGAACGTAGTCTGGATTTGTGCTTTTGGCTACTGAGAGTTGCAAAACCCGGGGAGAAGGCTCAGCGATGCGGACGGAACGTCTGTCTGAGTGATCGCTGAGGTGCCTATGAGCAAGTGAAAGCATGAAATGTTATAGCTGTTAGAGAGAGGAACAAATAACTGGATTTTGCCTTGCTACAATCAACCTCCTATAAATCACATATTGTTTCAATTTTAAGACTTCTTCCCACAATCACTTGTGCTTTTCTGACCAGATTAGAGTTTGTCAAAATTTCTTTATCATAATGCACAGTTATGAAGCACATTTTATATCATGGTATGGTAAACATAAACGTGTGTTTACAGACAGAAAACAGAATTACCATGAAACAAGGCCTATCCTGTGTGATATATTCTGATTTTAAAATTTTTTAATTTGATTTCATTAAGAAAAATGCCAGAATTCATTTCATGAACTATTATGGATGGATTGTGACCTGCAGTTTAAAAAACTTCTTATTTCCTACCAGTAACTGAGACTAGATCCCTGAGATAAAAATCCCAGCCACTGCAGGGGACGTTTCCAGGATGGCCGCATCTGCTGCAGCACAGTTTGAGGTGATGCCGGTCAGAATTCCAGCCACTTAGCCAGCTGTCAGAGGCACCTAAATATTCCTTTACTTCTCCAAAACCTGCCCCTCCATCCATAGATCTACAAGCTTAATAAGGAAAAATCTTTTCTCAGATATATTATTATCCTGTAGGGTAGTCTGTTGGAAGTGTTTTTATTATTATTATTGACATATAATTAACATATCATAAATTCATCCTTCAAAATGTATAATTAAATGGTTTCTAGCTTATTCACAAAGTTGTACAACTGCTGTCTAATTTCAGAATCTAACAGCCCAGAGCTATTAGCAGTCACCCTGCTCCCCATTCCCCCTCAGGGCCCAAGAATCATTAATCTGATTTCAGTATCTATGGATGTGTCTATCAAGAAATTTTAAATATACAGAATTACAAAAACATGTAGCCTTTTTATGTTTGGATCCTTACATTTAGCATACTTTAAAGATTCAAATGCCGGGACGGAGGAACATTACACTGTGTGGAGTTGCTATATTTTGTTTATCCAGGGATGAACATTTACAAATGTGGCTGCTACAAAGACTGTGCACACATTTGTGTGAATATGTTTTCATTTCTCTTGAGTAAATGCCCCTATTGTGTGCGTCACATTGTAAGGAACTGCTTAACTGTGATCCAAGGAATCTGTACCATTGTACATTCCCACCAGCAAATACAGAAGAGTTTCAGTTTCTACACATTCCCAATAGCTACTATTTTCCCCACTAAAACAAGAAATCACTGTACAATGAAAAGAAAGGAGACTGTGGTTGTTTTTGCAGATAATCACTTCCACTGTGGGGCAGCTGGTCAGAAAAATCTTTCTACACTTTGCTGACATCTGCTGCCCCATAAACTCCTTGTTTTATTTCTAGTTTTAGCATCAATATAAAGTAGCTTTACCTCCAGCTCTTCTCCCTCTTTCAGATGCCCTGCTATCAAACATTTGAACACAGCTATGACTGCTTCCTCAGTCTCTTTAAGATTGATTTATGCCATTTCTCCAAACTATGTTTCACACAAAATAAGTTTCCTTAAGCCTCAACATCTCATCTTTTCTTAAGCAGTTATGAGTTTATCATCAGCTCTTTAAAGGGTAACTTTCATCCTGCAACATAAAACTATCATGTTTAAAGTAGCATAGAGTAGCACTGTCACAAGCACAGCAGTACTCATAGACCTTGTGTACAACAGATATTTTACATATTTCACTAATGCAACCTAGCATGAAATTGGCTTTTCCAACAACTCCATCACAGTCTTAGCTCTCATGGGAAAAGCCTATATAAAGTTAAGCTGTCTTTGTAAACATAAGGAGAAATAGGAGCAGAGGATATAGCTTAGTGGCATCACATCTGCCTGGCAAGTGTAAGGTCTTGAGAGAGAGACAAAGAGAGAAAGAGAGAGAGAGAGAGAGGAGAAATTCAGCTTTAAAAGCAAAAAAGGAAAACCACCTTCAAAATCACAAAACAAAAAAAAAAAAAATCAAGGGAGTCAGGGATGTAGCTCAGAGGCGCTGTGCCTGCCTGGCCAATCCGAGCTCCTAAGTTTGATCCCAGTACTAAAGCAATAGCGGATCAAGGTCTATAACTTGTCAAAACCTGTGATGCACGTTTGCAGATTTCCTTTTCTGTTTGTTTTTGCAGTGCTGGAGGACTGAACCCAGGCCCTGATGCTTAGCAAGTCCTCTCACCACTCAGACATTCTCTGTCCATTGCTGACAATGGTAAAGTTTAGGGTGAATTTTAGCTTCCCCAAAATTTGAATCAAATGTAATTATTGATGATGACCTTCTGATGACCTACAATAGATACATGTCTTTTAATTTCTTACCAGATACGTTGGGACACAAGCAGACTTTAGCTTATGAAAATTAGAACAGTAATAATGGGACATTGAACCAAATTAAATTAAGATTTATGGAGACTCTTGAGATACTTGACCCATTTCGCAGACACTGTCTTTTGGATCTTTTGGGCTCCGCCAGCCTCTGGATCCTTCGGGAAGGCTGAGTAAACAATGCAGGATGAGGAATCTCCCAAATTACAGACTCTCTTCCACAGCTGTAGTAATACTGATCCCTGCACATTATAGAAGAGAAAAAAAGTGAGCAAAACATAATTCCAAACTATTATAATATTTTCCAGCACTGATCCCCAAGTATGAAAGGGCAAGACGGACATGTTACATGCTTAGCATGGGGCTATTTTTCACATGGGGAGAAATGAATTTGTTTAGCAATAAATACAGCTAATCAGATTTTCAACTGGCTTCTTCTAACTTATACTAAGTTTCTATAATAAGTTACAGTTTTTAAGTAGACCAATAGACAAATAGGAGAAACTCTCCCACTTTTAAAACCAAATATTCTATCAACTACACAAATAATTTAAAAGGAGTAAACTGTGTTTTTAGTTAATAGGATGAATTTAAATTGGCATTTCTCTTAAAAACTTGGGTATAAAGGTAAACTTGACTCCATCACAATGTGTAGATTATTTAATCGCTTCTGAGGTTTGTTAATTAAGATCGTATGTGGGTTATGTAATAGCACTGTTCTATCTCTTCCCTTCACTCTGGGGCCAAGACCACGTACAGTGAACAAACCAGCAGGGAGATAAAACAGAATCTGAAAGTTACAGTGCGTAGTAACCGGCCCGTGGGTCAATTTAAATTTGCCTAAGTTTCATGCATAAATAAGCTTATTCGTTTACAGTGCTATGTGCAATACAAACACTTGGAAACACCCTTAATCTTGGCAGCAGGAGCCTTTACCTTCTTGACACAGCCGCCGCCCTGGCGCCAGCACTAACCTGTTAGGTATGAAGTGCTGGGAAACTTTCTTGGGCTGAGCGAGGTTGCTGAGTCGCTTTGAAGGCCGGGCCATCAGAGCACTATCAGACACAGGGCTAATCGGATCTTGATTTCCCCAAAACAGTCTTCTGTTGAAAAGCATAAAAATAAAATGGTCCAAAACTTGCCGCTAATGAACATCTATAAAATTGCTTTTGACAACTTCTATATAGTTCAAGATCTATATCAAAAGGAATTCTACAATTTCTAAGCACTAGAAAGAGATGAACGAGGGACATTAGAAGAGAAATGAACTAAGACTGCTTTGCCCACTGTCATAAAAAGTAATAAAAAAAATGAGCCTGTGAAGAGATAAGACCTTTCTGTTTCTATCATTGTGGGATTAACGGTGTGAATTAGAGTCAGCCTGGCATTTAATGGGCCGATCACGTGTACTGCGCCCACAGTTTGAGTGAAGCGTTGCCCGGGCAGTCAGGAAGTGAGGTAGTAATGGATCCGCATGGAGAGCAGCCATATGTGGGCAATTTCCTGCCCCACCTGGTAGGTCTCCACAGTCCTGTGAAACTGGGTAAAACAAAAAGCAGACACCGGTACAGCTAAGCTGAGAAGGCTTCGTGGAAGAAAGCCAAGGGCAGAGGATGCCAGAAACGCCAGGATTCCATGTGGGCTGACGAGGAGAAGGCCCAGTGAAGGTAACCAGGCTTCAGCGAGGGGAGTCGGCTGGGAGGCACCTAATCACAAAACACTGCCAGAATCAATAAAAAGGCCAAGAAGGCCTAAAAGAGAAAGGAAGGAGGGGACAAGAGAAAACAGAATAGAAGAAAAAAAATAAGAACAAAGCTTTTGTAAATAAGAGGGGCAAAGGAGTTGAAGGGGAAAAGTGGGATAAAAAGAAGAATCAAGATACATGATGTACTGGTAAATTCCCAAAGATGAATGTGATCACTATGGATATATAAAATGCAACAATAAATGTTTTGCTTTTTTAAAAAATGCCTAGAAAGGTACTCTGACACATATAACTGAATTTTCTAACTGATTCATCTTCTCAAAAGGGCTCCAGGTTTTCCTTTTTCCCCAAAATTTTTCTATAATTTTAGGTATAATCTTTACCCTGCCAGTATTAAAAGTGTTCATTAATACTCCCACTCCTTATATTTTACTGACTCCATTTCAAAATGTGGCTCCGATCTGCCCACTTCCTCTCATCCCTGCTGCGTCTTTTGTCCGTATTTCTATCCTGCCTGCTTCTGTGTCCACCTCACTTGCTACCAAAGTGACCCTTCCAAACGCAAGTCTGACCCAGCCACCGCCTCGTCCAGGAGCTGTAAGCGGTTTCCACCGCCTGTGTGGAATAAGGTCCCGATTCCTCCCCCGCTGTATGGTGAGATTCTGCTGCTGGGACACGTCCCTACTATACATAACTCAAACGAGGAGGGGTTTGTTTTTATCAACTTGCAGAGCTTTTAGCTCCAAGGCAGGAACAGCACTAAGGAGAGATGTGCCAAGGCTTGCCCAGTGACCTGCCCACCATCTGCCACAGGGATTCAGCTATGAGTACCAGCGGCTAATCTGTTGAGCGCAGTAGTCCCATGATCCTATCCCTTCCCCAACTCTATTCACTTAGTCTTGTTGACAATTAAGACTAAA
>PVIR01030733.1:0-20033 GCA_004026965.1 Petromus typicus | reverse complement strand
TATAATGAACATGTTGGTGGTATAGTGGTAAGCATAGCTGCCTTCCAAGATATAGTGAACACACATCAGCAACTTGCAACTACCTGCATAGGTATATCAATGCATATACACATAACAAACACATATGCACACACAGATAGGTCTTTATTTACATATAAATAGAGCTGTGACCACATTGGATGAGCTGTGTTTAAGTTTGGTATGTTTTTCATAGTTTTTATTTTCATTTTCTTTATTGAGTTTACATTTTAGGTATACATTATAATCACATTCATAGAGAATTTGTACCTATACATGATGTATTTTGAATCTCATTTTTTCATTCCTTGCCCTCCATACAACCCCCAGTCCCTAAGTTTTGTTTGCTTTTATCATCAAATTTTTTCATTCCCTTCTTTTCTTTAAGCACACACCCCTCTTTCCTTTTGAACATATTCTTCCTATATCACAATACCTATCATATATTCTGGACCTCATTTATATTTTCAGTTTTCATACTAAAGAAATGATATGATAATTATACATCTGTGTCCTATTTTTTTCACTTATCAGACTTCCAGATGCATCCATTTACATATGAATGTCTGTAATTTATCATTCTTTATGGCTGAGTAATACTACATTTTATAAAACAGACATCTTCTTTGTCCAGCCTCCAGGTGTTGAGCCCCTGTGCTGTTCTAGATTTAGTTAAGATTTAGCATTACAAACTGTGCTGCTATAAACATGGGTGAATGTGTATCATTGAGGTGTGATGCTTTTTATTCTTTCATGTATATACCTAATAGTCAAATGGAACCTCAAATCCTAGTTTTTCAAGGAATTTCCACAGTGGTTGAACCAACTACTATCTTCCCACCAAGAAGTGGGAAGAAGATAGTAGATAAGAATTCCTTTTTCCTCACAGCCTTATTAGTATTTATTGTTGATTGATTTTTTGATAGCAGCCATTATTTGTAGAGTAAGATGGTATCTCAGTGTTGTTTTCATCTGTGTCTTTTGAAGAACCAGTGATGTTGCACATTTTCTCATATATTTCTTAGCTGTTTTTATTTCTTCATCTGAAGAATGTTAGTTCATTTCAGTTACCCATTCTTGAATTGGTTCTTTAAATATTGAATTTATTTTAGTTCTTTATATATTCTAGATAGTAGTTCTTTTTGTGAGGAAAAGCTGATAAAATTTTTTTTCTCCAATTGTGGATTGACTTTTTGCTCTGTTGTTCGTTTCTCTTCCTGTGCAGAAGCTTTTTAATAATATGATATCCTAGTTGTTGATTCTTTCTCCTGGTTTTCATGTGGCTGAGTTTTTGTTCATAAACTTTTTCTATGTCATTGTCTCCAAGGGTTCTACCCAACATATCCTGAAGCAGGGTCAGTATTTCTCTTTTAATATTTAGGTCTCTAATCTACTTTGATTTTAGTTTAGTGCACAATGAAAGAGACTGGTCTAGCTTTAGTCTTTGGCAGGTTGAAACCAAGTTTTTCCAACACCATTTGTTAAAGAGGCCATCTTTCTGCCACAGAGGGTGTTTGGATCCTTTAGCAAAAATGAGGTGACTTAGTATGTCTGGAGTTGTTTCTGCATCTTCCAGTCTGGTGAACTAGAGTTTTAACAAAATCACCAAAATTAATATAATATAGTTACAAAAAAATTATAGAAGTCAATAGAGTCTTCTCAATGGATATTGAGGTTAGTCATTCATAAAAGATCACTACAATTTGTGACACAATAATTTAATGAGCATTGATGGTTAAAAGATTTGGAAGGAGATCATGAAGAGTGGAAGCCAGAAGTAGAGGAACCAAATTACAAGAAGTCTTAAGTGGTTAGGTGATGACTCCAGACATCAACAGCCATTACCTTATCTTTGAAATTTTGGATTCATTTCTTTAAACCACTTCAATACTGGCTGAAATCCTTTGAAAAGCCTTTTTCCTTTCAAACATGACTGCAGTAAAATGCCAACAAGTATATTTTATGGACAGAAGCCAGGTAGATCCAGAGAGCATCATTACAATCCAGGCAATGACATATGTTACCTATGAACACGAAGACTTTTGTTCAGAACACTTTGACTGGAAAATTCCTAATCACATGGATTTGAGCCTTTTTCTTCCTTTGTTTGATAAGGTTGGCTAAGGATTTGTTGTTTTTGTTTATTCTTTCAAAGAATAAACCATTTGATCCATTGATACTTTGTACTGTTCTCTTAGTCACCATTGCATTAATTTATTCTCTAATCTTCATAATTTCCTCCCTCGTATAAACTTTGGGCTTGTCTTGCTCTTCTTTTTCTAGTAGCTTGAGGTTCAGCATTAGGTTGTTTATTTAAGCTTGCTCTGTTTTTCTGATATGTGCATTCACTGTAATGAACTGTGCTTACTGTATCCCATACATTCTTATATATTATACTGGAATTATAATTTAATTTAATTTTTAACTTCTGTGACTCAGTGGGTGTTCAGGAGAGTGTTATTCAATTTTCATGTGTATATGAAGGTCTTGGAATTTCTTTGCAACTGATCTCCAATATCAAGACACTGTGGTCTAACAGTATACAGAGAATAACTTCAGTTCCTTTGCATTTATTTAAACATGTTCTATTAACTAGTATGTGGTCTACTTTGAATGACCCATGTACAACTGAGGAGAATGTATTTTCTGATTTTGTGGTATAGAATACTCTGTAGACACCTACTTAGTTCATTTGTTCACAAGTTTAATTCAGTTCTAGTGTTTCATTGTTGAATTTTTGTCCAATTGATCTATCTGCGACACTAGGATATTGAGGTCCACTACTACTATTGTATTAGTGTTTATTTGGATTTTCATATCCATTAATATTTGTTTTATATAGTTGGGTACACTAGTATTTAATGTATAAATATTTATAAATGTCATCTCTTCATCTTGCAATGTTCCCTGTGTGTGGATGTAGTGTCTTTTTTGTCTCTTTTAATTAGTTTTGGCTTTAAATCTGCTTTGTCTGAAAATAAGATAGCCACTCCTGCTCTTTTACTGTTTGATGTCATGTAGAGAATTGTTTCCATCATTTTACTTTCAGTCTACATTTTTCTTCCTGAATTAAATGTGTTTCTTATATCCACCATATTGTTACATCTTGCTTCTTAATTCATTCTTCCAGTCTGTTTTTGTATTTTTAATTGGTGCATTGAAAAAATTAATCCTAATGGTTATAACTGATATGTACTAATTCATACTTGTCATGATATTTTCTGTCATTGGTTCTTTTATGTTTACTTTTTCCCCTTTTTGATTCAGTTTCTTGTCATGCCCAATGATTTTATTCTGTTGGTTCTTATGGGATTGTGACATTCTTGTCTTTTTCTAGAACATTATTTAGATTTTTTGAAGTGCAGGATTGATATTCATAAAATATCTTATGTTTTCTTTGTTACAGGAGTATCTTGTTTCCCTGACAGTTTTGAAAGATAGTTTTTCAGGATATATCAGTTTGAGATTGTTTTCTTTTAGGGTTTGAAATACTTTACTCCAGACTCTCTTTGACTTTAGAATTTGTGTTCACAACTCTACTCTGATTCTGATAGGCTTTCCTTTGTATGTGATTTTATTTTTTCCTTTAACTGCTTTTACTATTTTGTTCTTCAGTTTCTGGAATGTTCATTATTATATGTCTAGGTGTAGATGTTTTTAGATCATGGCTGGTTGGAATCCCATATGCCTGTTATTTTCCCTTTCCTATGAAGTTTTCTGCCATTAGTTCTGTAAACAGATTTTTAAAAATATCTTTGCACTATGATCTGTTTCTTTCTTTCTTTCTTTTCTTTTTTTTTTTTTTGAGACAGGGTCTCGCTTTATGGTTCAGACTGGCCCTGAGCTCAGCCTCAAACTCACATCACAGCAATCCTCCTGCCTCTGCCTCCCGACTGCTGGGATTACAGGCATGAGCCACCACTCCTGGCACTGTGGTATGTGGTACTGGTTGCTGCTGGGTGTGAGTCTCCACACCCAGTATTGTATGTTGTTAACTGGGGATCGAACCTGGGTCCTTGTACTTGCAATACAGGCACTGGAACCACCGAGCTAAATCCCTGGCCCTGTCCTGTTTCTTCATTGACTCCAATCAGTATTGTGTTATTTGTCTTTGCATCATCCAGAGCTGCTGGATTGATTTCTCATGGTTCCTTGCTATTTTACATAAATTATTCCTTTCCTATAAACTGGATTTAATCTCATCTTCTATCTTATATTTGGTCTTCATATTCATTTATTCTACTGTACAGATCTTCACAGGGGTTTGTTGAAGTTTTTCGTTTTTGTTTTTTTGAGACAGTCTTACTTTGTAGTTCAAACTGGTCCTGAACTCATCCTCGTATTCAGCAATCCTCCTGCCTCTGCCTCCTGAGTGCTGAGATTACATGTATGAGCCACCACGCCTGGTACTTTGGTATGTGGTACTGATTGCTGGTGAGTGTGAGTCACCAGGCCCTGCATTGTTGTATGTGGTTACCAGGGACTGAGCCTGGGACCTTGCACTTGCAAGGCAGGTGCTGGAACCACTGAGCTAAATCCTCAGCCCTGTCTGAAGCCTTTTAAACAGATTCCATTACTTCTGCAAACTGAGCTTCCATCATGTTCCTGATCTCTTTTTTAGTGCTGTGAATCACATTTTCCAATATGGACACTTTTCTGTTATTATCTGTGAGAGTATTTCTGATTTCTTTTTGACTAGATCCGCTTTTGTTAACTGCTCAGGGAGTCTTGCTGGGTGAATTTTGGATTTTTCTATCTCACTTTTCCTTAGGTGCCCCTTTGCTAATGATCTGGGAATCTGGGTTTGAGACCTATTCAAATGTTTTATCATTTCTATTTTACTGTTATTGCTGATATTTTTGGTTTAGTTCTTGGTTGATGTCTGAACAATGGTTATTGCAAGTAACTTTCTCCCTAATATTTAGAACCCTTAGGAGATGGCTACTCCTGTATTGTCTTTTTTGGATTTGTAATGGCCCTTAAACAGCCTCAAGTCTCACACAATGAATAGTACTTAAACAGAGCAATTAGGTCACCTTCAAAGTAATATAATCAGTGTAATCAACAATTTGAAACAAAGCCTAGGAAATTGCAAACTATGGCAACCACTATTCTAATACTTTTAACCTCATGAGGAACATCTGTGACCTAGGCCAAAATTTATAACTAACAAGAAATATGTATATGATAGGCAAGCCCTTCGGTATACTGGTTTCACCTTTTAGAAATAAAGCTTAGGAGAGACAGAAGGAAAGAGAGAAATTAGAAATAGGGTTATAGGACATAGAAATATCGAACAAACTTCAGGAAACTGATAGAGGCTGGAAGAAAAAAGAAACAACAGGGGGAAATGCAAAACAGAACAGACTAAGAGCAGTAGAACAACCAGAAACTGAATTTACTCTCCTATAATAGTACAGAAGAAAGAGAATGAAGGGAGGGCTAAGACACGCAAACTTAGGAAACTGGTGCTGATAGGAGGAGAAGAGAGAATGAAGGAACATAAACAAGCATGGGGCACCACCCAACAGCAATAGGCAAACAAAACTATTTTCAATGTCCTATAAAAATAAGTGCAATTGAGAGAAAAAAAAAATCCAAAATTAGACTCAGGAAAAAGATGTTAGAGAAATGAAACATAAAAGGGATGGCAGGAAATAGAAACAAAAACAAAAAACAAAACAAAACAAAAAAACCCACCAAATCCCTAAACAATACCAAAAGAGACTTTCAGAGTGTGGCTCTGGTGTTATCTGTAGACAATATGAGCAGAAGCATGCAGATCAGAGTCAACTAGTCACAGGAAGGCAGCTGTAATCCATTGAAATTCAAGCTGGATTCTAGCTACAGTGCATGAGTTGAGCTCCTGCAGGCTTGAACTCTGCAAGGTTCAGAAGTTGCAGAGAACCAGGTAGTGTATGTATCAAGTGTTGCAGCTTGAGTGTTGCAGCTCAGAGCTGGGTGCAGCCAGTCCAGGAAAATGGAAGATGCACTCAGGAGCCTCAAAGGCAAAATGGGCAGCTTTATTCTAATGTTGGTGGACCGGACTGGGATCTCTCTGCAAGGAGGCTGGTGCTCAGGTCTGCTGAAGCCAGGCTTTTATTCTCTCATTTCAAGAATGTTCTAGAATTAGGGATGGAGATACACTTAGTATCATCTCATTGGCAAAACTGAACAATTCTATTGGTAACAAATTCTCATGCCTCATTGCCATGTACAGCTTACGGACTACAAGCTCCGTTGAATGGTGCACAGATTTCCTATAACAGAATAACAATACATTTTAGCAACCAAACTATTTCTAAATTCAAGGGAGCCAAGTCTTCTGAGGTTCCTTACTGGCTGGTGTGGATACACCCATCCATCTAGACCCAATTAATATATGTTAATAACAGCAGCTGCTGCAGTCCAGCTGGTCCTCTGCTCTGTTCTACTAGTGCGTTTCTCCACGGAGGCCTATGGGTTGCCAGAAGTCACCCTATGTCTGCAGGTTTGACAGCCATTCTCTCCCTGACTGTTCGGGCTCTTGGAGAGAGCACTGTTTGGTGCCTCCTTCCTCTTCTCTCTCTTCACTCTCCTTGTAGATTTCAATTATTGTTTCAGATCCTTCTTGGGTCCTAGGTACCTACTTCCTGCCTTCTTTTCCTCCTCACTCTGCTGTATTCCAGTGTCAGGATGCCAGATTTCAGAAAGGCGTTTTCTCTGCTGCTCACAATTCTGCCATCTTCCCAGAAGACCCATTTTTCATATTTTTTACTTCTTAAAATATCTCTAAAATTTAAGTGTACACTTGTTTTATTTTTAAAATTCCAAGTACTTGGATTTTTGACTTTGGAGTTTGTGTACTTAAACTTAGAATACTGTACTTATGGTTTTATATCTAGTGAATTAACAATGAAATGTAAGTGCAGTGAATGACAGTTTGGTTTCTCTAATATTAAATCATGCTTGCATTTCTCTAGCAAAATATCCAGTTTATCTGGATTTATTATTATTTATTTTTAGGATTTTTTGCTGTTGTTTTTGAGACAGGGTCTCACTTTGTAGTTCAGGCTGGGCCTGAGCTCAACCTTGAACTCAGCAATTCTCCTGTCTCTACCTCCTGAGTGCTGGGATTACAGGCATGAGCCACCACACCTGGTATTGTTGTATATGGTTACTGGGATAGAATATAGGACCTTGTGCTTGCAAGGCAGGTGCTGGAACCACTAAGGTAAATGCCTGGCCCAAGATTTATTTATTTTTAATTCAATTCCTTATTGGTACACTATGAATACACATCATCATCACATGCAACATTGAGAGTTTGTACCAGAATATGGGAGGATGTGATTCCCATTTTTCCTCTTCCCCCTCCCACCCTGTAACCCCCACTCCTTATACACATAAGCTTTGTTTCCTTATGTCTTTTATTACTATCTCATTCTTTTTCCCCTCGTTCTTTACCCCTGCACCTTCTTTCCTTTTGAATATTTTCTATTTCATAATATCAATTATACATACTACAACTCATTTACATCTTTGTTTTCTCATACTAGAGAGAAGATACAATATTTACACATCTGTGACCTATTAATTTCACTTCTGAGTATGTTCTAAGGTACATCCATTTGAGTATGAATGACTCAGTTTTATCATTTTTAATGGCAGAATAATACTGCATTCTATAAAAGAACCAACCAAATCTTCTAAACAACACTGAAATTTCATCTCACTCTGCAAAGAACGGCTGCTATCTCAGAATTAGGCAGCAACAAATGTTGGCGAGGCTGCAGAGAAAAAGGAACCCTTCTCTACTGTTGGTGGGAGTTTAGACTCATACAACCTCTGTGGAAATCAGTGTGGAGATTCCTCAGAAAGCAAAAATTGAAGGTCCCATTTGACCTGGCCATCACTCTGCTAGGTATATATATAAAAGAATTAAAAGATTCATACCAGAGCCACATATGTGCACCCATGTTTATAGCAGCTCTGTTTGTTATTTTTAAATCTTGGAAACGACCGAAATGTCCATCAACTGGAGACTGGATAAAGTATTTATTATCTTTAAGAATTTAATGATTTGCTCTTTAAAACTCTGGGTGACCAAGAAAACTGAGTTTGGTATTTCCTTTAATGGGATAGTTTAGCTATTAATTTAATAGTGTAACTATTAATTGTAGTTGTCAACCATGAAAGATGGCAAAGCACACTTCTGGGCATGTCAAGGTGAGTCATGGGCTCAATCTTGAAAACTACATCTCTGTAGTTGCTAGCCCTCTCCTCTAGGGTTCTCTCTCCAACTCTGTCTCCTGCCAGCAAGAGGTAAATAGCTATCCTCCCCAATGCCCTTCCATATATTTATGCTTTAAAATCGGCCAACATGACTGAATTTTCTGAGAACTTGAGTCAAATAAACCATTTTCTTTGTTAACATTGGATGTAAGGTATTTGGTCCCAGAAATATGAGGAAGTGGACCAATTGCCAATTCAAATATTCTTTTTAAAAAACATCTAGCAGTATCTAGAAAAGTTATGTTTTCACACTCTTAAAATAGGAAAACTGCACTGGGCTTGGTGGTACACACCTATAGTCCTAGCACTTGGGAAACAGAGGCAGGAGGGCCAGTCTGAACCACTCAGTGAGACCCTGTCTCAAAAACAAACAAACAAACAAACAAACAAAAAACACAAAACAAAACAAAACAAAGCAAAACAAAACAAAACAAAAAGAAGGAAAATTGAAACATTTTTAAAGAGAACAATGCAAATTTATGATGCTGTATTTCTTGATGCTTTTAACATACTAGCCCTTAAGAAAATTCTCTCAACTAAGAAGGTAATAATTTCTTTATGGGCTTTTGGTTTTCAAATGGCTTAATTTTAATATTGATCTTTGCTTGTAAAGAAGAGAAAAAAATTAAATAAGGATCTTTATAGTAGACAATTTCAATATGTCAGAAAATTTTCCTTTTTTAGTTATAGAAGTTCATTCAGTCTATGAGATCTCTACAACCTTAACAGAACAGGAATATTTTAAAGGGCAGGGCTCACTTTCATAAACTTAAAAAAAATTATGATGCAAAAAAAGCAAATACTGTTATTTTATTTTATTTTATTTTAGGTTTTTTGAGACAGGGTCTCGCTTTGTAGTTCAGGCTGGCCCTGAGCTCAGCCTCAAACTCACATCACAGCAATCCTCCTGCCTCTGCCTCCCGAGTGCTGAGATTATAGGCGTGAGCCACCATGCCCAGCACTGTGGTATGTGGTACTAGTTGTGGCTGGGCGTGAGTCTCCACACCCAGTATGGTATGTGGTTAACCAGGGATTGAATTGGGTCCTTGCACTTGCAAGACAGGCGCCAGAACCACTGAGCCAAATTCCCAGCCCCCAAATACTGTTATTTTTAAAAGCACCCTGTCCTTTCCTTGTTCAATAACCTTTTCTTTGAGTATAGCAATATTGACATAAAGTAGATTAAACCAGCAGCTCATACCATAGAAACAATAGCAGGTAAGTTACTTGAGCTTATTATTGATTGTTAATTGTCTTCTGATCCTTAAAGTAGATACCTAAAATGAATGTGAAATTATCAGCAAAAGATACAAATTATACAAATACTGGAGGCACCCAAATGTAAGTGCTTTTCAAATTGTCACTGAATAATTTTACTTAATTTTCTTTATACTTATAAACTTCTAATATCAACATATTTGACCTATTAAAAAAAGTAATCAGAACTTCTTATCTCAAAATGAGATAACAATGAGATAATGAAATGACAATTTGTCTCAAAACATTAACCAGACATTTCATTCGATGGATTTTCTTCATATAGATTAGAACTGGAAGAAATGTATCATCATACTTTTATATTTTTGATACCAAAATTTCATTAATTTTCCATTTCAACCTTGTTTTACACCTATATATTTTATGGTATATAAGGAACAGGGTATGGGGATGTAACTAGAATCTTTGCAGTTAAGTTCTGTTCTCTTGTAAGCCTGCAACACAAGGAGAATTAATTAGTAAATAGAAATGAGACTTAGAGAAGAAGCTCAGATTGGGCCTGATCCATGCTACTACTCTGGGGAGCAAAAATGGCAAAGTCAAGCTTGCCTCACTTTTATTCTGTACAGTTTGAGCAGTAATGGACTC
The DNA here is from genome assembly GCA_004026965.1 of Petromus typicus. Taxonomy (NCBI): domain Eukaryota; kingdom Metazoa; phylum Chordata; class Mammalia; order Rodentia; family Petromuridae; genus Petromus; species Petromus typicus. The sequence goes on along the minus strand of PVIR01030733.1, from coordinate 9,875 downwards.
AAAAGACCCAGAGAGCAGGCCAGATATAGGCAATAGTCCTTGAAGAATTATGTAGATGAAGATACTGGTATAGTTCTGCCCTGGAGCATCACAGTTTGTGGGACCATAGGAATCCCTGTTGCTACCAAAGGTGAAGATAGGAGTCAAATCACTAAGTCCATCTGCAGGCAGGAAATCTGGGCCCAGTCACTGTCCCCGTTGTTCAATAGAATTGTTTGCAACAATGGTAAAGCCAGGCTGAACTATTAATTTACTGTTTCCCTAAATACCTATTATTCTCATACTTTTATTTATGAGCTTACATAGACACAATGCTTTATTGCAATTTGCTTGGCAAGTCCTAGTTCTTTTAGTTACATACTACTTTTCTATGAAGTCTGCTGTGATATGTACAGATAAAAATGACCTGTATGATGCTTTTGGTACTACTTTTGTGGAATGGGCCTTATCCTAGTTCACACTATTTTTATAGTACATCCTTACTTGTTATATTAGTTTTAAAAATGGAATTTAGTATCAATGCCTATTTTTAAAAACATTATTAATCTGCTTTTTATGCATTTATTAGTGGATGCAATACAAGAATGAATGAATAGTAGAAATGATTATGTTCTAAGTGAAACATAATCACTTTGTTTAAATAATAGGGTTAGATACTTCGGGTTGCATATGTGTGACATGGGTTGCATGAACTCTTCTGTCACTGCTTTAGTTAGTTAGTCTATCTTTGGCCTATATCTTAGGTTATGAAATAGAAAACAAAGTTTGCACAGATCATCAAGTTAGGAAATGCAGTTAGAATTTTGAGTCCAGAAAACTAAACTACCTTAGTAAACAAATGAATCAATTGAAAATCAAACCCAATACATCAAGTAAAAATATTCCACTTAAGGAGGAAACTGAGTAAACTACATAAAATAGTAAATAGCTAAGCATGATACCTATAAACTTAGCACTTGGGAGACTGAGGCAGGAGGATTACTCAAGAGCAGTGTGGAGTGCATAGAGAGTTCAAGGCCAACCTAGATTATAGAGTGAAACCCTGTCTCAAAATAACTAACTAAGTAACTAACTAACTAACTAAATGTACAAAAGGAGAAAATAGTATGAATGAAAAATAAGTGACATATCTGCTAGCAACTACTTTTTAATCATAACCTCAGAAGTTAATTAAGAAACATCTATTATGTAAATTGGCAAGTTGGAGGGGAAAAATCAGGAAGGATAAAAAGAAGCTTTCTAAAATGTAAAGCAAATGTTTCTATACAACAATTTACTGTCCTTTACTTACAGGAGACAATGAAAGAATTTTCATGGGAATAAAAGCCACTAATGATGCTTGTTGTTTATTAATATTTGAAATTCCTGATGCCTTATATAGAATTTTAGTAAGCATAGATTTCTATTTTTCTAAAAAATATCTCAGTGAGATTCTGTCTAAAGTGAAAAACATGACTCTGTAATGTACAAACTTGGTACACTTGGTTATGATCAAATCCATGTTCTTCATTTTATTGATTTTTCTACATAAAGTCTTATGGTTTTGAACATGAAAAGTTCAGATAATTGAACTTGAAAATTATAGGAAAGCCCTAAATGAAAGCCATGAGAATTTATGGTCAATTTAGTAGTATGGGTAAGGTATTAAACAGAAAAATTTAATTATAGATGACTGTATTACCTGTTATTAAAAATTGCTTAAACCTTTTCTAAAGCTAAAATACTTCTGAAGTATTTTATGCTTCAAAGACTATAGTACGAGAACATAGTTTAATTTTCACTGGAGCTTCAAGAACATGTCATGCATTATATTTATGGACTTTAATTTTAGAGTCCTCTTCTTTTAGTCTTTTGATTGAGTATGATACTATAGAAATTATGGAGTTAGGTACTTTTTTTTCCCACACTATAAAGCATGGATTCATTAACTATTCTGTCATGCCTTATCTCTCCCCCCCCCACACAGTGCAAATCCACACTCAAAATCAAGGGAATTGCTGGAAATGTTTGAATGGTGTCGATTTTGCCTGGCAGTAGAGATAATCTATACATAAGTAATTCTGGGAATACTATTGACCTGCTTATGCAGCATGAGTGTGGGCTATGGCAAGAAATCTGCTGACAAGCTCAGTTTATGTCACTCTCCTGATCTGAGAAGACACTGAGTCAACAGAACATAGCTCCAGTACTGTCCCTTGTGCAAAACTCATGCCCTTCAGAGTGATATCTTTGTCCTCTGGGGCTTACTCCAGTGTTTTAGGAAAATGATAGCTTGCACAGGAAAAATAGAGCTAAGTCCAATCTGAGGAGGAGAAATAAAGTCAGAATTAACCTAAAACAGTGAAGCACATTTCTAAACTTCTTTGCCCATTTAAATTTTATTTCTTGGTATATTGGTATAATCTTCTTTGGAGCATGATTATCTTACTGTAATATTATTTTGATGATAGCATCTGACATCTCTATCATTCTAATTCTCCCTCACAAAGTCATAAAAGTGTGAATAGTTTCCTTTTTATTTTTCATTTTCAGCTCACAATGTGAAATGTTGCCAACTCTTCTAACTTGGCAACAAATCTAGTGTCTTCTCAATAATTCATCTATTCATTGACAACTGATCTGACACCTAAGTTGGAATGGATTAATCCAAACAAATGACTACATTTTAACCTTCCTCAGGTATTGATATTAGCATTCATTTACCTACTTTTTCTGAGCTATACATATTTGAAAATTTCACTGGAACAAATATGTTTCATAGCAGAAAGAGACTATAGTCTTATCCATACTTTTTATTTGAACTTGAGGGCACTTAGGGCAATAATTTATTTTTATTTTATTTCTATTTATTTGTTTTTTGAGACAAGTTCTCTCTTTTTCATTTTTTTTTTTTTTTTGACACAGGGTTTCACTTTGTAGTTTAGGCTGGTCTTGAACTCATTATGTAGCTCAGGCTGGCCTCACACTCAAAGCAATACTCATGCCTCAGCCTCCAAGTATTCACTTTACCACCATGTGTCACCACACCTAGTGAAAAAGTGATTTTGTAAAATTCCTAAAAAGTCATTAGCAGAAGTAATCATTTTATGATATCTTGGAATATTGAGACATTAGATCAAATGGTCATAGTATCCATTCAATGGCAGATTTCTATGAAATCTTAGCACTAATGTACTTAGATTCACTGTATTAGTGCTCTTCTCATTTATTTTGATATTATTGAAGTACCTGTTTTGATACAGGTACTGTGTTAGTCAGACAAACCATATTTTTTCAAAACTATAAACAATAGTTGATATATGTTTATTAAGGATTATTGGCAAACAGAAAGTTTCAGTATATACTTTAAGACAGAGTGGGAATCCAAGTGAAAAGGAATGACGAGAATTCTATGTACAACCAATGCTCAGGGAGAAGATGTAGAAGCCACATTCTTACAAAATGGGAAATGAATGAAATATGAAGAAATAAAATGACCATATATATAATACTACTTTTCCAAGACAATTGATTAAGCAAAAACAAAAATAAACTTACATGTTATAGTGATGTGAGATGCTAAGGATTTTTTTCCCTGATGAAAACAATGAGTATTTTTACATATTATTGTGACGTTACATCTACATGATCCCTCAAAGCTTCATGGACTTATAGTTAGGATTTTGGGGGATGATCGAATCCTACATAATCCTACCTACCAGTCGGTGAGTCTGCTGATGAGTTCTCAATAGTGAGAGGTGCAGCCTGGGAGGAGGTTCTGAGTGGCCGTGGGCCTGGCCTGGCAGGGTTTGTCTCTTTCCTTTGCATTTCACCACTCTGTGCTCCTTGCCTGCCATGGCATGAGCTCTTTCTCCCCTGCCATCTGCCCTGCTTGGGACTGCAACTATGGACCAAAATCTCTACAGGCTCTGAGCCCAAAGAAATCTGTCCTCCTTAGTGTTTTGAGTATTGGGTGTCATGTCTCAGCAATAAGTAACTAAAGCACCTTTAGACAGGAAGCCAACATATAAAGAGTTAAAGGGATGAAACACCTCTAAATATCAGATTTGTTGTATTGGGATTACTGACATTTTTTTTTTTTTTTGAAAGAGAAAATGAGATCATGATAAACAGTGGATATTTTACACCCAAAGCTGTGGCAGAATCACCGCTAATTAGAAAGCCAGATCAGGAGCAAGTAAGGTGAGAAGGGCAGAGGATTGTCCTGGAATTTTCTGGGAGCTTGAAGAGGAACAGAAAGGGGAGAAGAAGCTGACCAAGGATTCTTCCTGTTAGTTTACACTAAAGGATCTGAGTCTGACAGTGTGCACTTCTGGAACCAGCAATCACGTGAGCTGATGAAGCAAGGGGAGCCTGATGCCATCTGTAGAAAAGGAATACAGGGGTGGGGGATGCAGGAGGGCTGTGCAGACATTATGAACTGAACGATGTTCAAAGCATAGAGAAGGATGCAAATATGGAAGCTAGACCAGAGAACAAATGGTTCCAGTCCAAAGAGCTTAGGGGAAAAGAAGATTGGGAAAGCTGTGATAGAGGGTAAAGAAGGTGAAGAACTAAAGAGCTGTGGGATGTTAAAATTCCCGGCCTACAGAGCTTTCAGATGGCATGTTTCAGTGTGCTGCCTCGAGAGTGAGGCATAATGAACCAAGTGGAGATGGGAGTGATGGGACTTGAAGATCACAGCGAAGAGTGTGACTGGGTATTTGGATAAAACTGCTGCTTATATGTGCAAACCTAGAAAATGACAGGAAAAGAGAATACAGCATGGGTTGAACTTCTCATGAATGCAATGAGGGATTGTGTCCAGAAAAATGTCACAGGGAGTTAGAGGGTGAGAAAATTGACCACTGTGAGTTTTAATGGGTGAAAGGGAATTTTTTGCATGAATGTGGAAGGATAACCTAGTACTAAAACAGAGATTAGAAAGGTTTTGCCATAAAGTTTGAGAAACTGGGGAGTGGAACACTGAACAAAGTTATTTTGAAAGGATCATCACAAAGTCAGGTGTTAGGAGGTTCTGGCACAAGGACAGAGGAGAAAGGTACAGAACAGTTGTCGTATGCTTCTATTTGGAATATTACAGTATGTCCTTAGGACTTCAAACAGAGCAATCTCCAAAGCTCCCTGATGCCCTTTCAAGTTGATTCTTTAAGAAAAGGAAGTACCAATACATGTGTTTATATCTTCATTGACCTACCTGTACCTGGCTGGGCATCTGTATACTATAGACTCCTCGAGATATGCATTTGGTCTTGTTTGTCATGTCCTTGGCATCTAGTGTACAATTTAGCAAATTACAGACCTTTAACACTTTGTTGTCATATGGCAGGCAGCCCAGCAGATAGACAATGAAGGCTTTCTCTTAACTTCCTTCTTATTTGCTTGTTCTTTTCTCTCAGAAACAAATAAGAGTGCACTGTAAGAGCCAAAGTTTTGTTTCCTTGCCTATGTATCCATAAAATTCACTTGAGATCTTCTCTTTCAGTAAATTACTGTGAAACAAGGCATTTTCTTGCCATTTGAAATTGGCATCCATTTTTTTTTAACCTTGCAAAACTCCTCGTTTCTTTTTAGATTATTTCTAATTTTTGGATGATCATTTCAGTGAAAAAAAAAAAAAACTCCAGAAAATGTTATTTTTTTAAAGTCATGAGTGCAAAAAAAAAAAAAAAAAAAAAAAAAAAAAAAAAAAAAAAAAAAAAAAAAAAGAAAAGAAAAAAGCACTACGTCTTTTGTTAAAAAACTTGGATTTGGGCCAGGAATTTAGCTCAGTGCTTCCGGTGCCTGTCTTGCAAGCGCAAGGGCTAGGTTTGAATTCTTGGTTAACCATATACAATACTGGGCATGGAGACTCACGCCCAGAAGCAATCAGTACTGCAGTCCCAGGCATGGTGGTTCATGACTGTAATCCCAGCACTCAGGAAGCAGAGACTGGAGGATTGCTGTGATGTGAGTTTGAGGCTGAGCTCAGGGCCAGCCTGAACTACAAAGCGAGACCCTGCCTCAAAAAATAGAAAAAAAAAAAAAAAAGAAAGAAAAAGAAAAAGAAAAACTTAGATTTAATATTTCAGTGTTTCATCATGGCATAGCTATAAGATTTTTTAAAAAATCTTTATTGGTACATTAAATATACACATCATAATTGCACTCCATAATGGGGATTTGTACCCATTATGTATAAGACACAACTTAATTCTCATTTTTTCCCATAGCCCTACCCACCCTACCACCCCCCATATACATAAAATTTGTTTCCTTACTTTTTTGTTATAATATCAACATTGTCCCCTTTCACCTTATTTTACATTGAGCATTTTCTATTTCACAATATATAACAAATAATGCTAGGACTCATTTACATCTTTATTTTCTCATAACAGAGAAAAGATGAGATATGTACCTATCTGTGCCCTATTTATTTCACTTATGAGGATATCCTCAAGATATATCCATTTAAGTAGAAATGATTCAAACTTATCATTTTTTATGGCAGAGTAATACTCCATTCTGTAAAAGAACCACAGCTTTTTTATCCAGTCTCCAGTGGATGGACATTTGGGTTGTTTCCAAGATGTAGCAATCACAACTTGGACTGCTATAAACATGGGTGCACATATGTCACTGTGATATGAGTCTTTTAATTCTTGTGTGTACATACCTAGCAGGGCAATGGCTGGGTCAAATGGGACCATCAATCCTAGCTTTTTGAGGAATCTCCAAACTGGTCTCCACAGGGGTTGTACGAGTCTACAGTCCCACCAACAGTGGAGAAGGGTTCCTTCTTCTCTACAGCCTCGCCAACATTTGCCGTTGGCTGATTCTGAAATGGCAGCCATTCTATGTGGAATGAGATGAAATCTCAATGTTGTTTTCATCTGCATCTCTTGAATGACTAATGATGTTGAGCATTTCTTCATATGCTTCTTAGCTGATCTTACTTCTTCCTCTGAAAGGTATCTGTTCATTTCAGATGCCCATTTTTGAATTGGGTCATTAAATTTGGGTGGGCTGATTTTTTTTAGCTCTTTATATATTCTAGATAGTAGCCCTTTATCTGAGGAACAGCTGGTAAAGATTTTTTCCCACATTGTTGGTTGCCTTTTTGCACTGTTGGTGGTTTCCTTTGCTGTGCAGAAGTTTTTTTAAAAGAACGAGGTCTCATTTGTTGATTTCCTCAGCCATTTCCTGTGCTATAGAAGTTTTGTTCATGAAGTCTTTCCCTAAGCCAGTGTCTTTGAGAGTTTTACCTAACCTGTTTTGCAGTAGGATTAGAGTGTCTGTTTTAATATTTAGGTCTCTTATCCACTTTGATTTTAGCTTGGTACATGGTGAAAGAGTTAGATCGAGTTTTAGCCTTTGGCAAATTAAAACCCAGTTTTTCCAGCACCATTTGTTAAAGAGGCTATCTTTCCTCCATTGAGGATTTTTGGCTCCTTTGTCAAAGATGAGGTGGCTCAGTGTATCTGGAGTAGTTTCTGGATCTTCTAGTCTATTCCATTGATCCTCGGGTCTGTTACTTTGCCAGTACCATGCAGTTTTTATCACGGTGGCTTTATAGTATAGTTTCAGGTTTGGAGTTGTGATACCCCCCAGCATGTCCCTGTTGCTTAGAATTGCTTTGGCTAGTCTAGGTCTTTTGTGTTTCCAGATGAAAGTTTGAATTTTTTTCTCTAGATCTGTGAAATATGCTGTTGGGATTTGAATCGGCATTGCATTGAATGTGTAGAGTAGTTTTGGGAGTATAGCCATTTTGACAATATTGGTTCTTCCTACCCAGGAGCAAGGTATGTCTTTCCATTTTTGGATATCATCTTCTATCTCCTTTTCCAGAGTGCTATAGTTTTCAGAGTAGAGGTCTTTCACCTCCATTGTTGGATTGATTCCTAGGTATTTTATTTTTTGGAGTGCTATTGTGAAAGGGACTGACTCTCCAATTTCTATCTCAGCGGGTCTACTGTTTGCGTATACAAAGGCTATTGATTTTTGAACATTGACCTTGTAACCAGCTATGCGGCTAAAATTGGGATTAGGTCCAGCAGTTTTTTAACTGAGTTTTTAACTGTGTGCCAGATAGAGTATCATGTCGTTAGCAAATAATTACAATTTAACTTCTTCTTTTCCAATCTTTATTCCTTTTATTTTTTTCTCTTGCCTAAGTGCTATGGCTAATATTTCAAGAACTATATTGAACAGAAGTGGTGAGAGAGGACACCCTTGTCTTGTTCCTGATCTTAGTGTGAAAGGTTTCAATTTTTGACCATTTAGTATGACACTGGCTGAAGGTTTCTCATAGATAGCTTTTATTAGTTTGAGATACAGACCATCTATTCTGATCTTCTGTAGAGTTTTGAACATAAATGGGTGTTGTACTTTGTCAAACACTTTTTCTGCATCAATTGAGATGACCATATGTTTTTTGTCCTTAAGCCTATTAATATAGTGTATAACACTGATTCATTTACGTATGTTGAACTATCCTTACATCCCTGGGATGAATCCAACTTGGTTAGGGTGTATAATCTTTTTGATAATTCTCTGTATTCTGTGTGCCAGGATCTTATTGAGGGTTTTTGCATCGATATTCATTAGAGATATTGGCCTGTAATTCTCTTTTTTGGTTGGGTCTCTCTCTGCTTTTGGAATCAGGGTAATGGTTGCTTCCAGGAATGAGTTTGGGAGCACTGCTTCCTTTTCAATTTCATTGAACAGTTTCAGAAGTAGAGGCACTAACTCATCTGTAGAAGTTTTATAGAATTCAGCAGTAAAACCGTCAGGTCCAGGGCTTTTCTTTGTTGGAAAGTTTTGAATTACATTTTCAATTTCACAGATTGTTATTGGGGCACTTAACATTTCTATATCTTCTTTATTCAGCTTTGGGAGTTCATATGTGTCTAGAAATCTATCCATTTCCTCTACATTTTCCATTTTATTAAAGTATAAATTTTCAAAGTAGGTGTTTATGATCCTCTGGACTTCCTCTGGGTCAGTAGTAATTTCTCCGTTCTCATTCCTAATAGCATAGATATGAGCCTTTTCCTTCCTTTGTTTAATGAGGTTGGCTAAGGGTCTGTCAATTTTGTTTATCCTCTCAAAGATTCAACTTTTTGATTCATTGATTTTTTTTGAATTGCTTTCTTGGTTTCTATTGCATTAATTTCTGCCCTGATCCTTATAATTTCTTGCCTAGTGTGAGCTTTGGGTTTGTTCTGCTCCTCTCTTTCTAGTTGCTTGAGGTGCAGCATTAAGTTGTTTATTTGAACTTGCTCCGTTTTCTGGATGTAGGCCTTCAGTGCTATGAATTTTCCTCGTAGAACTGCTTTCATTGTGTCCCATAAATTTCTATATGTTGTACTGGGGTTATGGTTTAGTTGTAAGAACTGCTCAATTTCTTCTCTAATTTCTACTGTGACCCATTGGTTGGTCAGCAGAATGTTGTTCAGTTTCCATGTGTTTGTGAAGATCCTGGGCTTTCCTTGGCTATTCAGCTCCAATTTCAGGGCACTATGGTCCGACAGTATACAAGGGATAACTTCAATCCTTTTATATTTGCTTAAACCTGTTTAATGAATGAGCACATGGTCTATTTCGGAGAATGATCCATGAGCAGCTGAGAAGAATGTAAATTCTGACTTGTGGGGTGAAATACTCTGTAGGCATCTATTAAGTCCTTTTGCTGAAGAGTCTGGTTGAACTCAAGGATTTCCTTAGTGACTTTTTGTCCAGTCGATCTGTCTCTTTGTGACAGTGGGGTATTGAGGTCCCCTACTATTATTGTATTGGAGTTTATCTGGTTTTTCAAGTCCATTAATATTTGTTTTATATAGTTGGGTGCATTAGAATTTGGAGCATAGATATTTAAGATTGTGATTTCTGTC